>JAPMOQ010033701.1:77102-113393 GCA_026543055.1 Argiope trifasciata
TGTTGTAACGGTGGTCCGGGCATGCAGTAATTTTATCCGTGTACCTTCGAGCAGATCGGAGAGTCAGTGATATGACTAATCCTTTCAAATAATCTTGCTTCACCAGTGAATCAGAATTAGAAAGAAAATCGAATATGCCTTTAGAAATGTTCTCAGACTATTAAAATTTTAATTTCATTTTTTCTCGAAATCGAATACCTTTGGAACAAATTTTTCGTGTTTATACTATTTAGGCTTTTTTAAATTTTATGTTAAAAACATTCTATTGCTGCAACTGATGGGAAGTAAGTAAATAGAATAATAATGATCAAGAAAAGAAATTGCATAATTTTTAAAATAATAATTTTGGTATATGGCCTAAATATTCTTCAAAAAAAAAAAAAAACAACCTTCAAACCATACATTGAACAAGTACAAAATTTAAAAGAAAATTACTGAACATTTTTGTTGTACAATTCGTTCTATAGGAAAAACAAGAAACGGATAGTAATTATAAGCCCTTAAAAATAATTCATTAATGATTTCTGAAAAGACGAGTATGAGGATATGAATAATTAACGGAAACAAATATATTATTAATTTTAATTTTGACTCCGGAGTAATCGAAATAAATGTAAACAATTGATGATATTTTAATATTATATTAATAAGAAATTCAAAAGACTAATGAAAAAAATCGAATTTTGTAAGGATTTGGATTAGTTAATTTCCGTTGTATTAAAACTAAACCTTACAAGTTAATTTTGCAAATTGGATTGAACTAAGAATAAATCCTAGTTAATAATTCCTACAATATTTATTTCGAAATATTTATAAAAACTACCAAAATGTTAAAGTGAAGCCATAAAAATATTTCATTATTGCTGACTTTGAAATTCCTTAATTGCAATTAATACAAATTCAAAAATCTAATTAAAGTCCTATATTGAAAGGAAGCCCACTTTATATGAAAAATAGTCGAAATATTCATTCTTACTAACCATAAAGGAAAACGACACAATACAATATTCATAGTAACCCTAAAAACTGAAAGAATCTCGAAACAATAAGAAACATTGCTAAAAAATGTATCCAAAATAATTTTAAAAACTTTTTTAATTAGAGAATCGGTTAATATAATCATTTTATTGCCTTTTATAATGCTGACCGAAGATAAATATCCCCACCTTTTTGCGCCATTATCAGATGCTAAATCCCAACTTTTTATTTCTCAAAATTGAGGTAATCTTGTATGCTTAGAATAAATATGCGAATAACTCTACGCATGGAAAAAAATTAGTTAATGTTTATAAATTTAGTTTCCTAAACATGCTAAAAATTATTTTTAAAAAATTCTTAAACACTTTAAGCATTTAAAACCACGCCAACCTCCATTTCTAGAGCACTTGTGATACCTTTTCAGTTTGGTATAGACGTAGATGGACTTTATTAAAAACAAGAATTAAAAACTATTTTAATATTATGATTCAACAGTGTATACCTATGTTTAAACATTGTTAAAATTTAATATTTGTTGTTAACAATACCTGAAATTATTATTGACTAGACGCCTTTTGCGACCAGCTGGTTCGCCAAGAGTAATGGGGTCTAAAATTTTCAATTAAATACTTATGTGCCTTGCTCTCTTTATAATTTCTCTGCCAGATATACTTAAACTTCGAAAGTCACGTAACACTGATTTACTAAATTAATGAAATAGATGTTGCAAACGATCATAGAAACCTTTGTCTTGTATTTCTTTTTCAGTAAACATAACATTTAATATTTATTTAATTTCATCCAATCACGTGGTGAATGTTACATTTTTTTTCGATTAAATTTGCAGTCATAGTTAATTTATTTTTTAATTTGAACTTCTGTCAGTATGATTTCAACAGAGCTAATAAAAGCTATTTTTTCCCTTTGCTCGTTCATTATTTATTTTAGAAAATGTCACATATTATATTTCTTTTATTTTATCCAGTCACGTGCTAAAAGTTGCATTTCTTTAGATTTAATTTGCAATGATAGTTGTTTTTTTTTTAGTTTGAACTTCCGTCAATAGGATGGCAACACGCTGATAAAACCTAATTTTTCCCCCTTGACGCGCTCGTGCAGATTAAATTTTATTGTTTTGTCCGAAATATATTGTTGTAAAACATGGTTAAAATATTTCTTTAAAAATTCGTTAAAAATAAAAGCTTGAGTTTTACATTAAAACACTGATACTATTAAAAGGCTAATTTTTTAATCTTTAAATTGATGTAAAAATCATGTTTATGCGATCATATTTTCGGAAGTTATAGCGGAAAATCGTCGAAATTTCGCTTAAATTTTAATTAATTCAAATTCTAGTTAAAAATTCGAAAAAAGGGCTCCGAGGTGCACATTCCCGACCTCCAAGGTATACATGTACCAAATTTGGTAGCTGTAGGTCCAACGGTCTGGTCTGTAGAGCGCCAACACACACACACACATTGAGCTTTATCATAAGTATAGATTGAAGATATATCAGTGCAATTATAATCTAACAAAACAATATTATTTTCTTGTTCGCTTTCTAGAGTGGTGAACTTAAATTTGTTTTCGATTTCGTCAAATGAATTTAAGTCATTGAAACTGCGGAGTCCTTGTGCTTTTATTCCATTTTGCCCCTAGTCTGTTTTGAATATTCAGCCAAGAATTTTTCGACTGCCATCACTTCATTCAATACGCAATTTACCTCGTCATCATGGGCAACTCGAACATAAAAAACAGTAAAAATATTGATGTTTCTGTGCAGACAGATTATCAACAGAAACAATCAACAAGACATTTTTCAACTTTGACAGATATTTATGGTTTTGGCGAAACTGGAGTACATGGGATTGATGTCGATTCAGCGCAGTCGGATTTAGAAGATCTAAAGAATAAATGCATTCTACAGGGTAATAACCCTTTCTTGGAAAATTTTGCTGCGTCCCCAATCGAATTAAAAACAACTAATCCATTCTTGGACAATTTTGATGATTTTGCAAATGCGAAAAAAGAAAAAAATCCTTTCAAAACTGATATTTGCTCGAATGAGAAAACATTGCTCTTGCACCAGGATGTTGATAAACCTCCAGAAATTTATCCATCTTGGTTTGAAATGGAAAAACCTGAACTAATAGAAATATTTGAAAACTCCACAAATGTCTTCAGAGTTTTTGACAATACTTCAGAAAACGATTTTGCTACAAATTCATTTCTGGCAAAAAGTCCTTTCGAATTAACAAATAATCACCCGTTCAAAGAACCAACCAATCAACCAATGCAAATAACAATCCCCCCCCCCTTTTTTTTTTGGCATTTCAAATGAAGAAAAAAATGTCTGAATTTAACACGTGTTCAATTCCTAAGCAAGATAGTCTTACATTAGTGACATCACGAGGCCACCATTATTTGACACGATAGCTGAACAAATTTGCGTCTTGGCTGAAGAGAAGAAATATGATTACCGATTCACCGTGTTATTTGAAACTAAAGCAGTAATATTATTGTCGGGCAATTGCGAAAATTTACTTTTACAGGTGTTTTTATGCATATTTACAATATGACAAGAATGACGTTGAAATAATTTGTCAATTTAAAACAATTTTTTAAAAAAACGACAAAGTGGTTGTAAATTACTTATAAGCTAACTTTTCAAGAACTGGAAGAAACATTTTACATCATCACTAGTCCTTCAACAGCTGAGATTGAATACTAAATGGTTCTTTCCCCTGTTCTAACAATATTCTAAAAAAGCCATGTTAATCACTTTGGAACAAGTTTTTTTTTAATATACATACATTTAGTTTCTTCAAAGACTTCTGAATTTATATACCATCTGACAAAGGCTGAAATGAAAGGACATGGATTTAAAAGCACAAGCTATGCAACCTTCTAAGAATCTCCTTGTCTTAATGGGCACGAGTAATCATTGTATATATTGTACATATTTTATTTTTTCTGTATTTGTTTTTTTTTTTTTATATTTCAACTGTGGTCTCTCGTTTATTATTAAATCTCATTTATTATCTTAATTTTTATATTTTTTATATAATGAATATGTTTTATGTGTATTTAACATGCATGGCATGATAACAGTAAATGGCAAGTATTATCACTGCTACTCGATCTGAAAACTTCCCCGATTATCACCAATACCTCATTGAGGTTAACACTAATTATGACTTTAGACATAAGCAAAGTTCTGAGAAGATATGAATCAAGACTACCATCACTTAGTGTCATCTTTTTGGCTAGAGACATTCTTTGTCGCTTTATTTGCTAGCGACTGCTGCAAATTTATGATTACGCTTATGTATTCTCGTTGACTCATGATTTCTATTTTGTTTCCTCATCTTAGCAGTTCAAGACTTATTAATTCATTCAGCTATTTCAATGGTTCTGTTATTTCCATTTTCCATCTCGCACAGTTTGAAAGCATACTATCTTTTGTCAATTGGTGATTCCAGATTTAGAATCTCGTTTTATCATTTCAGTTTTGCAAGACTTTCCTAAATGCTCTGTCACCTCGGCGGTTCACAATTCATCATCTTAGTCTCATTTTAACAGCTCCAGGCTTGTTCTGTCATCATGGTTCTTATATTACCATCTCGGAGACTCCATAAAGAACCTGCTTCCTTGCGATTTTATAGAATAAAGACTTTTTTTATGCAAAAGTCAAAATTTCTAATAGCCCTGTTCTTATCCTTCACAAATAAAATTTTGGGCTTCAATTTTGAAGTATCATTATTAATTGAATTCACTGTATAATTTTTTTCTTCATTTTACACAATATAACTAAAATTCCAGTTGTTAACTATATAAAATTCCCAGAGTTGATCTCCCCATAATCTGCAGTAAAGTTGTTACCTCTGAGAATGACTTGCATGACATTTGCGTACTATGACTACAAAATATTAACCTTTAACTTAGACTTAACATTTCAACAGAATCTATTGTCTCTTCGGTGAGTTATTTGGAGCTTAGTCCTTGGTAAATAGATGAGGTTGAGATTCATTTTTTTTTTAATTTTAGATAATTGTACTATTCTTATAACCATCCCGTTGGTGTAAACCAGGGATGGGCAAACTTTTTCGATCGCGGGCCAAAAATCGAAAAAATAAAGTTTGGCGGGCCAAGATGAATTTTTCTAAAATTTTAAAAACAATATACAAGTTTTACAATTTAATATATTAATGAGATGAATGAAATTGCGATTTCATTTTTAAAAGTTCCTTATATTGAGGTTCGAAGTGAGATGCACTGATTCTAAGGAACGAGACTAAATGCTCATCTGTCAGTCTACTTCCGGAAAAATTCTCTCTAAGGTTCATAGTTGAAAACACTTGTTCACATATATAAGATGAAGCAAACATAGCACTGATTTTCTGGGCATGAGATATTAAATTTGGGAAACTTACTTTCGATAATGATTTGTAAAACTCTAACTTTGGCATATTTAGAAACAATTGCTCGAGATGATTGTTAGATTGCAACTCAATTAATTCAAGCTGCAAATCTGACCTCACTGCTTCACAATTTACTTTGAATGGCATGGTAAAAATATCCAACTCTGCTTGAATGGCACTGAAATCTTGAAATCTGCGTTCGAACCAGCTATTACCAGCTCTTTGAAAAAAAAGGAAGAAAAAATATAATCTTTAAACAAAGTAGAAAAGGAGATGGATATATGGATATATAATATATGAATATTTCTTTTAATTTGCCTCTGACCGGCAAATTAAAATTCTATCCGCGGGCCGGATAGAACTTTTATTTACATAGAAGATGTACTATCTGTTCTACACATGTGCATATAATATAGTTTTTTCCTCTTCTTAAAAAAATGTGATCATTAAGTATAGGATATACCTAATATAACATGAACAAACTAATAGCACACGTAAATATTTAATAACCCATATTAATTCATACCAATGCCGCAGCTTGTAATTATCGTTTGAGAACGTGGTTATTAATGTTGAATCGTTTCAGATAGCGCAGGCCCACAGGAATGCAAAGGGCCCCATTGGAAACTGGAAACACGCTATATTAATGGATATCATCAATTGCATCTGACCTTGAGATTCAAATATGTTTAACCTTTCCCCATTAAGTGAAAGCGATCAGCCTGATATTCTATGAATACGGTGTAAATTCAATAAATTAACGGAAATCGACTTTTTGAAACTTTCCTGGATGATAAATAAACGGTGGAAGATTTGTTCTGCCATAAGCATAATTGGCTTCCATTGGAGAGGAATGTGAACCCAGGTTTTAATTTTCAAAGATTCACAAGTGGGCCTTTTATGCACTGTAGTATAATGAAAACTGGCGAATAAGCCTTTTGTATATCCTTTTTGTCTACATAAGATCAAAATTTGGCACAATTACAATCTTGAAAAAAAAAGTATTCCAAATTTTGTATGTCGGTGCTATAATTGCAATATGTAAAATGAGTAAACTGAAAGATTGTTAAATCTGATAGATTTGATTCAGAATTTGCTGTGTATTTGCATTTTAGATGTTAAATCTGAGTACCAAATTTTTATCGTGAAATCACTATGTTTTGTAGTTATTATTCACTGTATTTGGAAGCGAAACAAACTTTTGAATGAATTTCTCAACAAATCGGCCAAAAATGTACAAATTTAATTTAAAGGCCACCACCAAATTTTATTCGTTTAGCTGAAAGTATTCATTAGTTTTTTCGTTCGCAGAAAGATATTTAAAAGAAAGTTCACATTCGAAAAGGTCCGAAATGTTTGGACAACCGAGGAAATCGTGACATCAAATATTTTGATATTTGAAAAATTCTTATTTAAGTTTTTAAGCACAAATAAAAAAAAAGGATCCCGCAAATAATAACAAATTAATTATTAATATAATTGTCAAATTGTAATGCAGTGCCAATTTCCCTTGTTATGCTAAATATCAATGCATATTGCATTTGATTTTAAAATCATAATTATATACGTTTAAAGGGAATAGAAAATAGCCTGTAAGCAATTTTGTTTATTTCTTTATTAAAGAAAATAAATATTCTGAAAAAATCATTCTCTTATCCCATTTTGATACCTTAATTTACTACCCTCTACATAATTCTGAGTTCTTACTTATCTTGAGTTTTTATTTATTACCATAATAATTCTAAGCTTTTTACTTCTTAACCAAAATAAAATTCCGCTTTGCTTGGATATATATAACCATTATTTAACCATGCTTTATATAACCATCATGGCCGATTTGTTTTTTTAATTTTAAATCACGCCCCCCTCCCCTCCCAAGAAACACGATCGTTTTCTTCTATTAGCATCGCCCTCTCCTTCTCCCCCATGTCAACCGGTGTCTTTCAACTTCTTTCGTAAAGAATGAAACAGCCCCGCCGACGAGAAAGGAAGCAAGAGAACACCTCTTTTTGTTCGTTAGTCCATAAAACTGATATGACAGGGTTTAAAAGGAATCATGACAAGCCCCAGGGAAATGAGACTGTCACCGTGACTGAGAAGTGGGGGGAAGAGGAAACGTAGTGGGAGGGGAGGGAATATTGGCAGGCCTTGAAAACGATACTGCTTCAGGTTCGTTTGGAAAAGAGAATTCGCGGACAAAGGGAAATGATGGCAGTCTTGGCGGGAAGAATGTTTCTTTCTGAAGAAGACACACGTGAGTTATTAGGTTTCTTGGCCATCATTCCTCCGAGATACGATGTATTTATTTTTGCCATGAAAGGAAAGCCAGTAATGCATCTTAGAGAAAGGATTGAATATTTATGAAAAGATTTATTCTTTTTACTTCGAATTTGAGTTGAGAGCTTTCAAGGAATAAAGATTGATAAAATTGTTCTGTTACGTTTTGTACCGAGTGGTTAGAATTTAAAATTTACTCATTTAAAGACATTTCAAGAATATTGAAAAATGTTTCATTCTGATTTAAACTGGTATAAGTATCGTCAGACATGCATTCATTTTACTTGGACTTAGAGGATAAAGATTTATCAAAAAAAATGGTTAAATTTTTTGCTTTAATTCTGATCGAATGGTTAGAATTTGAAAATTACAAATTTGAAGACATTTCAAGAATGAGGTTGAAAAAGGCTCCATTGCGAATTAAATTGATTTATGTTGATAAATATTTATTCATTTAGAGGCATTCATTTGATTTTGGCTAGACTTCACGAAATAAAGATTGATAAAATTGTTACGTATATGCTATTATGCGCACAAAATACAATCAAACAAAAATTCATCTTGTTTGATTGTATAATATATTAATATGATAGATATAATTTGTTAGACATAATTTTACTATAATCTATACTTATAATAAAGCTCAGTGTGTGTGTGTGTGTGTGTGTGTGTGTGTGTGTGTGTGTTGGCGCTCTACAGGCCAGACCGTTGGACCTACAGCTACCAAATTTGGTACATGTATACCTTGGAAGTCGGGAATGTGCACCTCGGAGCCCTTTTTTCGAATTTTTAATTAGAATTTGAATTAATTAAAATTTAAGCGAAATTTCGACGTTTTTCCGCTATAACTTCCGAAATTATTATCGGACAAACGTGATTTTAACATCAATTTAAAGATAAAAAAAATTAGCTTTCTAATGGTATCTGTGTTTTAATGTATAACTCAAGCTTCTATTTTTAACGAATTTTTAAAGAAATATTTTAACCATGTTGTTTTTAGCACATGACTGGATAAAATAAAACAATGCCGGAAGTTCAAATGAAAAAACAACTGCTATCATCGTAAATCAAATCTAAAGAAATCCAACTTTCAGCACGTGACTGGATAAAATAACATAAATATAAAATGTGATATCTTCTAAAAAAATAAATGCAAGGCAAAGGATTCTAAGAAATCGTTTGCAATATTTATATCATTAATTCCATAAATTACCTTTATTTACAGTAAACCTGATTGAATTTAGACAGGATATGCATTAAAATCCCGACTTAATGGCATATTTCTATAATAGTTTGCAATATCTGTATCATTAATTCAATAATTTTTTCCCTTTTTCTCTTTCTTTAAAAAGTATATTTAACATTTTGGCAATATCACCGAAAAAAACATTTTTAATATTTTGGAAGCATAATTGATAAATTATTAGAGCATTAAACTCAAAAAGTTTTTCCGAATAAAGTTACCAACTCTTTAACTACTAATAACTGAATCTTTTAACTTAAACTATTTCTTAAATTTTGGCTAAAAAATATATGACGTAATTGGAAATTTTAGAACGCATTACTCATGGCGAACCAGCTGGTCGCCAAAGGCGGCTAGTATATAAATATATTTGATATTAATATGTTATATATAATTTTACTATGCCTATAGCCTTCACGCAAGTGCAAACAATAACTTGAGAAAGTTCTATCGCAGTAGGATGAACGATGCATAAAATGCGAACAAACAAAAATTCATTTTCATACATTAGATAAGGAAAATAAAATTCTTTAATTGGTCTATTCACGGCACTCTCTCATCTAAGAGATATTAATATGACGGGTGAAATTCTCGCGCCAATGTGGAGATTGAATTCCTCCGAGAATTGAATTCGCGAGCTAACGATTTGCAGCCGCGTAACATATCCACTAGACAGAAGTGATCAATGTGTAGTGGCTATTATTGGCTTATTAAGGTATAACCACAATGCTCCCCCCACCAGTGAGTCTTCCAAGAGACGAACGATTTTTGATAGCACCAAACGTTATGACGATTGAGGAAAGTGTTTCGGTAGCGTCAAGCGTTATGGCGAACAAAGAGCGTGTTTTGGTAACGCCAAGCGTTACGGAGCCCGCAGGGCGTGTTGATTCTCCGATATTGCCAATTGGATTGAGGGTGCCACGCTAATGTGGAGATTGAATTCCTCCAAGGATCGAATCTACAACGTTATGGTTCGCAGTCGGTAACATATCCACAAGACAAAAATTGAACACCATATTCCAGCGGTTGTTACTGGCTTATTAAGACATCACCACACTAAGAAGCTGCCTATTTGCTTGAAAAAACCGTTTTGGATACTATTCCATATAACGACGATATTCAATGAAATCATGACAGGTCTCAAAAAAATGACACTGCTACCCTGCATGAGATATAAGAGGGAAGGTTACAAGAAAACGATGGAAGGTTGGAAAGATTTCTTTGGAACCGAGACTGCTTCAGCTTTGCTTCAAAAGAGAATTCTCACAAAGAGAATTAATGAAAGGTTAGGTGAGAAAAATAATTCTTTTAGAGATGAGACACTTGAGTTATTGAGTTTCCAAGCGACCATTTCTTCAAAGCATGCTGCATAAAAGCGAGGCAATGAATCTTTCGAAAAATAAAAAAGGGAAACGAATATTTAGAAAAGAGATTTATCTATTCATTCGTTTTACATTGAATCTGTAAAGTCCCTAGGAACCGGCAATGAATAAAATGTTCTCTTTTATTTGAAATAAATTGTATAGCTATTTATTTTTTCTTTTGAGTAATTTTATTGTTTGTTTAATAAAAATTCAATTCTGGCGTTTAAAATCCACTCTAAAGCATTTTTGAATTGGTTTCATTACAGTCTCGTTCAAAGGATATATTTTTATTTACGCCTTGGATTTGCTCAATGTACTAATCTATAAGATTTTTTTCCCTTTCAAATCTAGAATTTAAAGAACCATTCTTTCTTTGTAGGTTATATTAGACGTAAAATTCCCTAATAACAAGTATACAAAAAAATTCTTAAGTCGATTACTACTTAGGTCAACAACTTAGAATTTTTTTTTATTTTAGTTATTCTTTATTAACTAATTACAATTCATATGAATAATGTATACGACAGATTCAAATTAAATGTCAAAGTAGAAAGGGAATTTCCTTGCAATTTTCCTTTCTATATATGGTGGACTATTATTTTTGTTTCTTACTATTTATTCGCTTACTTTGTGAGGGGGTCTCTTGCACGTTAAATCTGTCAGGCCAAACGTCCTCCCGCTGGTGTGGCGTGGTGTGGAGAGGGATGTGCCAGTTCAGGCGTCGTCATCGTCAGCTGACCGTGGTTCAAAATTACGAGTCCGTCCCAAAATAGCCCTCGTGTTGCGTTAAACGGGCCGTTAATATAACTAAACTTCACGCATTTCTTAAACATTCAGCTTATTATTTAATACTACTGAAATATTGAATCATATTAATATACTACAAAGTACTGCAAGCGCATATTAAAAAGTGTATATACTATTAGCTGAAACTGAAAATGATTAGAGCGATTGAAGAGCGCGATTGCAAGTTTTCATGACTAAATTTTAATTTCATTATGACATTAAAAACATTGGAACAGATTGCGCATCAAATTTATTAAAAACATCAGTGGCAAAAATTGTTAAAAATACGGAAAAATGAATGCAAACTTTATCAGTAAAAAGATAGTTCTTTGTGTTTAAAAATAATGCAAAAATCCCTTTCATGAAATAATAGATTTGAAAAATCAATTTTCTTTCGCAACTTATTCATTTAGAGAGGGTTAAACCTGTTTTCACGCTCGATTATATTTTCTGTTAGGCAACTATTTTTTTTTTTTTTTTTTTAATATTTTTTACTTACAATCAAAACTAATGTGTGTGTGTGTTTTTCGGAGGGGGTGGGGGTTGCGATACGGCGAGCCCTTTCACATGTATTTCTTGCATTACTTTGTAACACAACTTTGCCTGACGAAGTGATTAATTCAATGCAACTGAAAAATCGTTCAATGGAGGAGAACGAAATTCTTACAATGAATTGTTTGCATTAAACTGTCACCATTTGGCAATAAGTAATAACAACAGAAATTCCAGAGCCACGAACATAAGCATTTTATAGAGGTTTTTTTTTTTTTTCATTGTTTGCTTATTATTTACTTCAAAACTATTTTACGACTGATATCGGAAATTCTAAACTGCAACCAAGTGACAAGGATAACTAGATAACAAGCTAGATTCTAACCTTCCTTTTCCGAACTTGCATGCCATTAAAAGCAAGGGATCATTTCATCTTTCACCATATATTTAATCAAAGAAGCCCAATTTAATCCACAGCAAAGATTTTAATAATTTTCTTCTTAAAAATATCAATTTTCAGGCGACCTATTAATTAAAATTGAATTCAAGAAATAAAATACTTTAATTGCAAAATTATCGAAAAATGGGTGTCATTCATTACGAAAAGCCTGTCTATATACAGAAAAAAAGATGTTTAAATCTGTGAAGACACGCATTTTTTTTAAAGTAAATTTTCAAACTGGAGTTTGAAAAACGGTTTTTTAAGGAAATTTATAATATTTGAAAACAGGTTTTTAAAGTAAGAAAAAGGTTTTCCGAAACGTCTGGATGATCCAATTCTTCAAAAAGATTGATTGGGACCGATTTGTCTAGCATATGAGGGCTTAAAGCGACGAGATGCGAATTCATTAACAAGGGAATGTACATGAATTTCTGTTAAATAAATCTAAAAAGTTTGGACTATAAAATTATTATATGCTTTAGAAGAACGAATTAAAAAAAAAAGATAAGTAAAATTATCAACTCTCTGTATATGCAGAATCCACACAACATTTCTAGTTCAACGAAGAAATCTAATGCACTTTCTTTACTTTCGAAAGAAAAATTATTAATTTATCTGGAAAAATATTTCCAAGAATATTTCCAAATTTTTACATGGAAACCGATTCTGATGAAGAGCAGATCAAAGGAACTACTTATCAGAGTAGTGCGTTTTTAAAAGAATCCATTAAAAAAAAATCTTTTTTTTTTTTTGAGGGCTTTGAAGAAAAATTTTAAAATCTAAAAGTCTGAAAGAAACTTGAATTTTCATTATTTATGACAACGAATGAAAGAACAAAAATCTTAGATTTGTTATTTAATGCCATGAAAACTATAAAACCTAACTCAGCAGTTAGTAAACGATTATTTTCAATTTCAGGCAATATTATGTCCAAAATAAGAGCAAAACTTAACCACCCTTTAGTCAATATTTTGGGTTTTTTTTAATCCTATTTCCTTTAGAGAAATTAAAATTAGTGAAAACAATATAACTATTATTCAATTTTTTTTTCGTTATTTTGTGTAAGTAATGTGCATTGTAATCCTTAATTTGATATTGATTTCGGGGTTTTTTTTTGTTGTTATTGTTATTTTATATAACTTAGAGAATATTTTCCTTTTTTTTTTTTTTTTTTTTTTTTTTTTACAGAAATTTTGAAAATCGGCTAAACCTGTTTTTTGGAAATATGAATTCGAAAATCGGTTTTTGTGTAAACCCTAGTATTAATCCAAAGAAGTGCATCGGGCCTTTCAGACTCGAAGAACTCTTAACAAATCTCAAAAACATTCATGCTTCAGAAACTTTTGTTGCATGAAAGTGCAATATATAACTTGGAAATAGTTTTCGCATAAATATTAGTTATTCTTCTGAATTTAAAATGTTTGAAGATGAGGTTTTAAAAAGAGGTTTAAGGATTATTGCGTCTTAAACATCGAAAACCACAAGGCTTGAACAGAAAATTGATAACAAACACTAACACTATTAAGTTCGATATATTATTATTCTAAGCAATCTCACACTGGCTGAAATCTGAAATTTTGTCTATAAAAACCCAAATATCTGTTTTCTAAAAAAAAAAGTGAATTTCCCAAATTACTAGTGGTCAGCTTCCAAATGATCTTGAATATAGCAACTGGGACGCTGGATTTTTCCCAAAGGAAAAACAATTTTTTATTTTTTAATTGTGACACTTCGATTTTAAAATTACTAATGCGTTACGATTGGCATGTGCGAGAGAAAATGAGAATGAATTTAGAAATGCCTCTTGGTGTTGATACCGTGTCTGAGTTACCACAGAAACGGGGGGTACAATAGCTTTTGAGAGTAATGAGCCCCTGAGTCTGATATCTAATATGAACATGACACTCCCACACTCGCTTGCACAGCCCTCTATTACACCTCTCACAGATATAAAAAAGGTAAAGAACAACCCTGCCAGAACCAGGACTCGAACCCGGGATGCCTAAATCAAGAGGAAGACGCGCTACCCCTTGGCTAAGATGCCGGCAGATATGCCTATTGATTTTTGATAACCGCATACAACGAAATTGGAAAATGCATTGGTTTTAGAGGCATGGAAGCTAAATGATTGTCAAAAACATATGATATTCGGTCTTGACGAATTAATACGTTCTTCAAACAAAACAAAAAAAAAATATCAGATCTTTGATACCCTAGGGTATAGAGCCAAGAACTCTATAATCTGGAAGCCAGAATGTTACCACCAACTCCCTTTTACCAAAGATTCCAAGATCTTATCAAGGAACCTTACAAACAATAAAACACATAGTTTCATGCCAAGGATCAACGCAACATTTGGATTCATTCCAACACTGTATCGTTGTCGACACAAAACATGGTATCTTTATCCTTTCAAAAGTTTATCGCCCTTTTAAAAAAAGAGATGAGCTTTAAAATGCATTAGATTCTTTATTTCTACTGTAAATCATCATTCGCTATCAATATAATAATCTCCCTCTCGTTGCTTAACCACTTCAACAGCAATTCTTCACCTGCGAACTTTCCAGTGCAGAAAAAAAGTCAGTTAACAATAAACCTACTGCCATCGGCTAACCCCGGCATTCTTTCCCTAAACTCGTTATCGCGTTCAAAACAACGACCGAGGGTGGGAAAAAAAAGAGAGAGGAAAAAAGTTTTTTTAGGAGAAAATATCCTCTCCTGCCGCCAAACGAAAGGAGCGGTCAGGCTATTTATAACTTCAGGCGGCGACATCCCACCCCTCTGCACCATCCCCCATCACTGTAGATCGATACCCCGTCCTTTAACTTATGTTCCCAGCAGAAGGTAAACAACATTGCTGGTGCTGGCTTTCGTTTCATTGCTGGTGTTTGGAAGACACTGGCAGCTCAGCTGCCTAATCCTTTATTTTTCCAAAATCGGATTCATCCAAATAAATGAGGCCGTATATCCTATATATTAGCATAGCAAGCTGGGACAGCATCATAGGAACATAAGAAATTCCACTGCCAATATACTCAATTTTTAAAAAGAATTACCAACATGAAGAAAGTGTACCCACCCCAGATGATTGAATTGGATTGTGGATTTAAGGTATCCGACTATGTTAAAAACGCCGGTTATCGACCACATTAACGAATTTTTTTATTACTATTATTTCTTGTAGTTCAGAATTTTCTCTTCACCAAACAGTTTGTTTTTTTGGAAAAGGAAGGCCTGACCTATCATGCAGAGGAATTTTAAGCAAAAAATATTTTTCAGCTAAAATTTGTCTTTAAATTCAATTTTCACAAAACTTTTTCATAAAAATTCTCCACCATTCACATGATATCTCAAAAACTAATTGAGGTATTTACATAACAAATTTCAGATTGTGTTTTAAATGAGGTAATGCTGACAATGAAACGAACCAAACGTTTTATTGGGGGTGAAATACTTTTTCTATTTATAGACGTTTTTAGAAAAATTATTTGTTAATTTATGGAAAAAAATTCATACATACGTATATTTTTACCCATCACTTCTTTGCGTCTCGAAATGTTTCTTAACTTTTGGTTCATTTCATTCACCATTATATTCTATAACGAGTGTGCAAAGGAAAATAGAATTCCTGCATTACAATTTTGTGTAGAGTGTTAACCGTTTTGGTTCAATTTCATCGAAATTTACTACAGATTTTATTACTTCTCAAAATATATTATATTTTCATATACGTTTTTTGTATTTATAGTATTTTGTATTATAATTGACGATACATCTAAAAACAATAGTTTAAAACAATTTTTACAAAATCGAATTTTTCAAAAATTTTCCTTCGAGCGTAGTCGAATACCTCAAAGGCGCAAGAGACATATTTGGATATACTATAGATAGCAGACATCAAGGTTAGAATAGAGAAATATGTCTTTGTGTAAAAATCTTTAAAACTAGAAGCCGATTAAAAAACTACTTAATGTTCTTTTTTAAAAATAAGAATCGAGATAACAAGAAATGTTAACAAGATGGAGCATTAAATAATATGATGAAAACTAATTGCTTTTAAAAATTTAAAGAGATTTTCGTGTGGCCGTTCTCCGTTTGCATGTCCACAACTGAAACATTAAAAAATCGTAAAGGATGAGGATTAAAATCGGGGCATTCAATCAAAGGCTGAAGAACTTTTAAAACTGTTTGGCATCTGGATCAAAAAGGAGTTCGACCGCCTAATAAAAGATGTTTCTGCGTTAAACGAGTGTTACCAATGCGGAGTTTTGTCAATTTGACTTTAAGATCCCTATCCCCCCCCCCGATTCTAACCTTATAGAGTGCCATGTGAAAAAATAAAATTTCAATGCGTTCACATCACTTTTTAAAGAGAATCACTCACTGAAGCGGAATATAAATCCCTTGAAAATAAGTATGGAGCAAATCCTAAAACGAAATGAAATTCCAGTGCGTTTATGCCAAATTTTGAAAAGAATCACCAACAGGAAGATAATGTAGATTACTTCAGGGTATTAATCTTATAGAGCGCCTTGTGAAAGAAAAAAAATTGCAGTGCGTTTCAGCCAATTTTTAAAGAGAATCTCCGGCAGAAAGGAAGTGTGCATCCCCTAGGGTACTATTATTACGGAACGCTATGGGAACAAAATTAAATTCCAGTGTGTTTAAACCAAATTTTAAAGGGAATCACAAGTGGGAAGCGTACATCTCTTGTGCCAACCCTTAGGGAGCTCCATAGGAATGAAATGAAATTCCAATGTGTTTAGCCAAAGAAAATCATCAGCCGAAGTGAAGCGCACAACTTCCCCCCCCCCCCACCTCCCAGGTGTTAATCTTATGAATCACCATAGGGAGAAAAGAGGTGCCCAAAACATGTTAGTGTGTTAATGACAATTTTTAAAGAGAGGAAAAAAGTTTCCAAGGATGTGTACACCATGGGAAGATGTACACTTCCAAAGAGGAGGGAAGTGTACATCCTCCCATGCTAATTTTATGGTACTCCATCGGAAAGAAATAAAATTCCAGTGCGTTTATGAAAATTTTTAAAGATAATGATCAGGAGAAATTGGGTAATGAATAGCCAGGCTCCAATTTATCAAAACAGTAACTATGAATGGGATGAGGGGAATTTTTCTGCCCAAGGTACCATTTACACTTCTTGCTATAGATATGCAAATCTTTACTTTTCAATGATGGTGAAATACTGAAATTGTCATTAAATTCGATTTCTGTTTGGTAGGTTTCGTCAAACCTCCGACGCCCTGGCATAGGGGTAGCATGTCTTCCCCATAATCTAGGCGCCCCAAGTTCGAGTCCGGTTTGGGGATGGTTGTTATTTTTTGTGTTCTATCTGTGAGGTGTCTGAATGTGCCCTTTCCCCCACAAAAAGGGTTGTGCAAGCGAATGCGAAGCCGAAAGTAGCTAAGTAGTACTCTTGTAACTAGTTGAGGTTACTGAAAAAACAAGAGGCGTTGATCTCGGCTTAAGTCCCTGACAGATAACTGTCAGCGGGATAGTAAACTCGATAAGTTACAACAACAAATCTCCCTTAATTTAAAAAAAAATATTTTTAGAGAATCGTACCAGGTCTGAAACATCCTGACAAATTAATAATATCGACACGATTCACTTTTGAGAATACTAAATACAAAAATGTATGTAATATCATTTCAATGAGCATGACTACAAATTTAGTAATTTTATAAAAAGCTGAAATGTAATGTTGCAAAATATACTTGAAAATATTTTCAAAAATTTGTTAAAATTGATAAAACTAATTTTTTAAGATATTAAATTGTTACAAAATATTCATTTTATATAAAACGACATACCAATTTTTGATGCAACCGTATGCTGCAAAACTATTACATTAATCTTAAGGCCTTATCACACGGTGAAATTTCGCCAGCATTTTTCCGTTTCTACTCTCAAAAACCGGTAGAGCAAGTTTCATAATCGACAATTCTTTCGAACCAGTTCGAAAATGTTGTCGAAATATTGTCCGCAAACGAAATCCAACCAATCATGGGAAAGTTTGAAGTGACATCATACAAGTGACGTCATTTTCCTTGTCGTTTGCTGATGGAAAGTGCCGAAGATATTTTGCCGTGTGTTAAGGCCTTTAGATAGTTAAAAACTGTGTAAAATTTTGAAAACCTTTTCTTAACGAGCCCCAATTACCCTAGATATAACTACCAATTGAATTTATGAGCTCTAATTCTAACAGTCTGTTTTTAAAGAGCTCTAAACGACTGTTTTAATGCTATGGAAGCACTACGTAACTTACAAATGGTATCCGGGATTGGTTAAAAGTATTTGTTGGTATGTTACATAGTGTGCAGTGGAAAAGTAGTACTCAGCATGAGGGTCAGTGGAATAAACCTGTGGGGTGTTTTTCTTACTCTTGTAAACAAAATATAAAATTTCGAATTAAAAAAAAAATTCAGAACAGATTTTGACGTATCTCCACGTTTCAGACTTCGACAAGTCATAAAAGCAAAATTTTAGCATTGCTTATTTTTCTATTAGTCGATCTGTCTATCTGTAATTAAAATACTTCCCAGATAGATGAAATTTTGGCACGACTAAATTTGTAGATTTATGTCAAATTTTGAACGAAATCAATACTATGACGTCTGTTTGTCTAATTATCAGAATGCAAATGAACACGATAATTACAAAATAACAAGGATAAAATTTGATATACAGGTTTTGCATCTATTAAATTCAGTATCAAATTTGGAACCAAATCTGCCAATGGATTGATCAATTGTCAGTCTATATTTTCATATGTATGTAAGTGCAATAATTCAAAAACATTGCGACATAAATGAAATTAGGTATTAATATTTATCCAATATTGTAGTTTTATGTAAAATTTGGTTTTAGTCGACCAGGTATTTGTGTATTACTGCAAACCATTTGATCGCCCAAAAATTAGCCTGAAATTCACACCAAAGTTCGGTTATCGTCAATTTCGTGTAATGAATGCAGAAGTAATGGTTTAAAAAAAAGCTGCTGAGCATACAACTCATGGATGTAATTTTGGATAATTTCATGTTATAAATCGTTAACGTTAACGTAATGGTAACGTTACTTCCCAACACCATTCATTTTATCACAGAAAAGACTGATTTACAATCATCTGTTGAGATGCTGCTTGAGTACTGAGTCGATGGTCCCAGAGCTTGGCGACTTGGAGATGAATTTGGTGACAAAATTGATAATGCTGAAAACTTCCAGAATTTTATCGATCCATACAATAGGAACAGAGATACGCCCTGATTGGGCCGAGAATCTTCTAAGTCCACCTCCACCATAAAAAGGCTGGCAGTCTTAAGCTGCAATGAATCGTGAGTGGGATCTTAGTCAAATAATGAGACTTCGGGAGAATATCGATGCATCTGCGAAGCGGAGTGCCAGTATATTGCTGAAATGAGCTATGTGCCGTTGTCCTGTTGTGTTTGTGGAAAGCAGCATTGAATCCTGTGAGGAGTAGCCAGTCGTGTGATTGTGATCTGGCAGTTGGATACAGCTAAAGCGAGCATCAGTGAGAATTTCAGCCGTTTGGAGAGACCGTAGAACAAAGCTCCGCTCTACTACTGGATTCTTCTTCTGGCCGCTTTGTGCTGTGGTCAATTACTAAATGTGGACTACTTTTTGCTGTAGTGTTCTGCATTATGCTATCCGTTGCAAATATATGTCGTCTTTGTGTTAAATAGGCGTCATTGTTTTTTATACCCTGACCTGCTGAGTGTTTTTACACCATAACCCACTACAAAGTGGACCCGGTGATCCGTAACAATAACATCTTTATTAGAGAGAATGGAAGAAAGTTTTAGGGAAATATCTTCCTCTTATAAGTTATATCCTAATAACCGCTTGCGTTTCCTGCTGGTAATACACTCATATTTTTGTTTAAAGTAGGAGGAAAAGCAATGCAATAACTGTTT
The DNA here is from genome assembly GCA_026543055.1 of Argiope trifasciata. Classification (NCBI taxonomy): domain Eukaryota; kingdom Metazoa; phylum Arthropoda; class Arachnida; order Araneae; family Araneidae; genus Argiope; species Argiope trifasciata. The sequence goes on from JAPMOQ010033701.1 coordinate 97,058, forward strand.
TCTCAAACTGGAGCCAATCTCCATAAACTGCTTGTTTGCAAGTCTGTTTCTCAAAATAAATGTCTACTAAGTCCAAAGTTTGAACGGTTTTTGCTAGTATGGACGAATAAAGCAGAAAAATACTTTTGCTTACAATACAAAAAAAAGTTCATACATATTTCGAATAATTATCTTAAAAAGATATAGATTCTTGATGATATCTTATTTCTATAATCTGACAATCAGACTGTCTCTAAAACAACAGATTAGAAATATACCATCTGGTGCTGCCAAATAAAAATTTTAACCTGAGGACAAACACCGTATTTGTTGAGATCGATTTTTGAGCGGGGAAGACACTCGCAATAAGCTGCTTAAACTCTTTCTTTTGGAGATTCTTTAAGTCAAAAACATACTGTAGAGATTTTTTTTGTTTACATTTCGAAGATATTGCGGCATTGATGCGCTATTGTGCTGCGAAATAATTTTTATCTTCTACTCTGGTTGTCCCATACACGCGAGATAAATTTAATCTGTTTTAAAAAGGGAAATTAATGTTCAATATTATTTTTTTAAAGTAGGTCATATGATTTTAGACTAAATTGAAAGATAAATTACTTACCACGATTTCAGCGTGTTATATTTGTGAATCTTTATTCAGTCTGTGTGCCGTCTTGAAGTATAATTAAATATTGAACTCTGATTACGGAGAACCTCATAATTTTGAACCATGATCACCTCATAATAATGAACCAGTCTCTCAATTTTCAAGCCACATCTACGATTTGTCTCTGAAAAGTCTCATTCTTTGGTGACTATTTCAAATGCATAAGCTTATAGTTCTGAAGTTAATATCCTGCTATAAAATTACAAGTAAACTTACTCATAGCAAGTAATATTTTCAAAAACTTTATTCAATTCTCACTCATGTCAACAAAGAAATTTTTTATTTTAGTTGATTTTTATTAAATAACCACCAAAAAAATTATTGATTTACGTAAGAACTGATCTCGCATTCTTCGCCTTCACTGAAAAAATACTGAAACCCTTTGCCTTTTATCTACTGAGCTCCTGTCTGTCGATTTCAACTTTCATTACAAACTACTAAAACTCAATTTAAAAGTATTGAAAATTATTTAAATTTTATTAATAAATTAATATTCGAAAAAAACTATTGACATCAAGTGTCATCCACTGCAAGTTTTTAAAAATATATAGTTGAGCTTGAATGAACGAATAAGAATAATTTTATTAACGATTGAAGATTTAAACAAGATATATAAATAAATATATAGAGGTAAAGTGTGAACTAATGGCAGGAATTGAATAATAATTGCCATATTTGGGGGAGTTAGAAGAATAAAAGTTGACTGTCAACCCAATCGAGTGTTAGGAAGGACTTTGATTTCTGTATGCGACATTAGAAATCCAAGGAATAAAACTTATTTCGCTAAAATAGTACCATTCGTAATTCATATGATTTACTATAAAAAAAACCATTTGAATCCAATATATTTTTTCACTGCTTCAAAGATGTGTTAGCAGTAAAAAATTCAATTAAACTACAGAAAAAATATGTAAAATTTGTTTTGTTTTTGGAATTTTGCCGCATTTTTATTAAATATTATACATTCCCATCCTTTGCCAGCTTTTAACCCAAAATTAATTCTAATAGCGGTACTTTTCGCTTCTGAGACCAAATTTGGATACGGATCAACAATTTTGGTCATTAGAATGCATATAAAAATTCCTTTATTTAGGACCTGCAGTTTTAAAATCGAACCTTCCCTTATTTAACAAATGATGATGATGATTCCTCAAACATATTTGGTCCAAAATTTAATGCACAACCACATATTAAATAATAATGCTATATGCAAAAATTTATCTATTATATCTTACGTTTTTGTGTTCTCATGCACACAGATGCCTACTTGTAGGTAGACTAGCTCATAAAAAATTTGACAGAAAAATATAAAATTTGGTATGTTGTTTTAAAGTAAATGTTATCTATTTAGCACTAAGTGTCTTAATGTTATGTTCGAAAACCGACTTCATTCCGAAAAAGGGATTATTTCTTTATTACGGGTTATTAAAACATGGATTTTGTCCCAATCTCCAGGTCGAATGTTTTTTAGCAATCCCAATATTTTCTATTGCTTACTTCGTAAACAAGAAAGATTTTTTTTTAATATATTTTTTAAAAACATTATTATTAGTTCACTGAAAAGTAATTCTTTATTTGAAGTATTTTTTAGCTTTCAGTGTTCAGTTTACAATTAATTATAAGTATAAAAAGAATTTGAAATCAATTTCTTTTTTTTAAAAAAAACTTGAGGTAAATATATGTCTTGGTAAATATACATCTTAACCAAATTCATTGGTTAAGAGACAATAAAATTCGGAACACATTAAAGCAGTGAACTGTACCAAAAATTCAGAAAGTCCGTGCTGAATTTATGTCAGTTACGTCTTCAGAAAGATGAAAACAAATTAGTGTTAAAATGTTTAACAATGTAAACTTTAAAAAGAATTTATCAAAGAAATTTTTGTTCCTAATTTCAGGCTTTTTTTTTCTTTTTAAATTTCTACAATTAGTTCACACTCTCCCTATATTTATTTTTATATCATGTTCAAATAATCGTTAATAAAACATATTTTATTCATCCATTCAAGTTCAAATACATTTTTTTAAACTTGTACTGGATGACACTTGATGTTAATATAGTTTTTTTCATTTCAATATTAACTCTTTCATTAAATTTAATTTATTTTTAGTACCTTAAAAAGAGTTTTAGCAGTTTGTAATGAAAATTGAAATCAACAGGCAGTAGCGCAATCGGTAAAATGCCAGGAGTTTTAGTATTTTTCACTTGAAGAATGCATGTTTAATTCTTGCGAAAACCAATAATTTTTCCTAAATTAATTTTTTGGATAGTTATTTATTGAAAGTAGCTAAAATTAAATTTTTGTTTATTGACCCAAGTAGGAATTGAGTTATAAATTTTTTTTAAATGTTACTTGTTTCTAAGATAACTCACACACAAAAAAAATGTTTTTCTTCTCAATTCTTCATTTAATAATAAACAAAACTGGAGAAAATAGAAAAACTAAATTCCTGTGAAGGTTAATACAAGTTACATTTTACATTTTGAAAACAATATTTTTGTTGTAGACTTTTAAACTCAAATAACTATTAATAATAAAAAAATTTAAATATTTGTTATAAAAATAAACTATGTTAGATCAACTTGAGGTATCTTACTCGTTTTACCTTTTTTTTTATGTCCTTACAGAATTCTATTAATACGTTCCGATACTAGTTGCTCGTTTCTTTGTTCGCGTTTTTAAAAAAAAATTCGTACATGTATGTCGTCTAGATGTATAGCAGCTGAAACAATTGCAAGTACATTTATTTTTACTTGATAAATCCGGCTTTCAATATAAAAAACCCTTACCGAAAAGTGCAAACGTGTGTGTGTGTTGTATATATAACAAATGGTTTAATGTAAAGTAAAGTCAATAAAGGATAATCAAATATCTAAATTAAAGGACAATCAAACTTCTGAAATGAAATAATTCAGAAGTATTTTAAATAAACATATGCAGATTTTTGCCTAAAAAACTGAGAATGAAATTTTTGTAATATCTCGTATTAAAAGGAAAGTGACATTTTGTTGCACGTCCTTTGGCTTTTATAATGGCATAAACAGTGGTCCAAAAACACAAAATTATAAATAAAATTTATTTTTTAAAAAGTGGTACAAAAAGAATGAGGTAAAATATCTTCAGATACCACCAAAAATTGGTCTAATCTGTATCACGAGGATATTATAAAAGCTAAAAGACATGCAACTAAATACTGGCACGTTCTTCCTATGCGATATATTAAATATTTTATTGGTGTATTCTCAATTTTTTGAGACAAAAATCTGCATATGTTTATTTAAAATGTTTCGAAAACATTTCATTTTAGAAGTGTTTCGTTGATTGTTCTTTGTTTTTATTTAAAATTAAACCATCTGTTATGTATTAAAATAAAAACATGTTTGCACTTCTCAGTAATGTGTTATTTATATTAAAAATCGGATTTATTCATGTAAAAATAGGATATACTTTTAATTGTTTGAACCACTGTATGGTATAAAGTGTGTGTTTTGTATACTAATTTTGTAATAAAACCAGTTAAAATAAGGTATGAAACAAAATATATGTGAAAATAGGCAGTAATTTATGAAATGTCAGGAATGACAATTTCCAAAAATTGTTATTCATTTGATCTGCTACAGAGCTACTCATATTTTTCAAATTACTTTGAAACAAATAATGGTTAGGTCAACTCACTCCAGTTAACGAGGTTTCACGAGATTTAATACACTAATGCACCCAAGCAAAATCTTCATTAATAAATGGCAACACACAGTGAGGGAATAGAATATTCTACTACAAATTCTCTTTGATTCGCGGCCAACGAACAAAGAGAAAAAGTCCGGAAAAATATCGTTTGCTCATTTTGTCCAAATCATCGCTCTGCGTGCCATGGAGGAAAAGGGGGAAAAAAATCAGTTAATCGTCTGCCTTAGAGAGGCGGGTCGATGGAAAACGTTCGAAATTTCCTTCCGCAGCTCCATCCTTCGTGCAATTGGAAGAGACGAATTCTTTTCCCGGGGTGTTCTCGAGGGTCTTGATGGAGTGGTGAGAGCCTTCATTCACTTTATCGTCAGAATTCCGGTGAGTGGTCGTTTGCATAACGACAGAGTAGGGGTGGTAGTGGCATAGAATATCAAATTCCATCACACCGGCTCTTTTCTTCTAGTGTTCTGTGAAATTGTGAACCAAACTTTTTACAAAAGATTCAGATATAGTTGAAAGAATTACTGCGCGCAGGGAATTGTATAAAACTAGGATGAAAATAAATTTAAAATCTGAAAGTCACTGAATTATTGAATGGAAATACAACGAATTAGTACTAAAATAAAAAAAGGCTTCCTTAGACGGAATAAAATATTAAGCAAATAAAATTTGATAATATGTGAATTTATAGAATTCCTTTTTACAATGCAAAAATAATTAACGGGGCAATTAAAGAAAAAAATTTACTAACCATTAATATTTTTTTAAAGAGAGTTTTGTAAAATAATCGAAGGCATGGAATACGATTGGAATGATATGAAAAGAATAGTTAAAGAAAAACTGAAACTTAAAATCAATTTGCAATAGAAGCAGAATTTGATAAAAAGCATAAGAATAACTGATTAGAAAGAATGGTATTCGGATAGTTAAAAAAAAACAATACAGAATTCAAAAGGATCGAAACAAATTGTGGATTATGAATACATCACGTAAAATCAAATAGAAAAAGACTAAATATATAAAATGTGGGCAGATAGAAATAAAAGTGAAGGATTAAAATATTAGAGAAGAATATAATATATTAAATAATAATTCAGTGCATAGAATAGGTTTAAGCGAATGCCAAAATGAGTGAAAAATTGAATAGGAAGAGAAAGATAAGATAGATTTTTAAGATACAGAATTCAAAAGGATCTAAAATAGGAAGTGAAAAATAAAAATTTTATGGTACAGAATTCAAAAGAGTCTAAATTAATTTCGCATTGCAAGCATATCACGTAAAATCAAATAAAAAAATAACTGAAAGTATAGAATGTAAGGAATTAAAAATGAAGGATTACAATAATAGAGAAGAATAAAATATATTAAAGTATAATTGAGTGTATAGAATAGGTTTAATCAAATGTCAAAATACGAGAAAAAATTATATGAAGTGAAAACCATTTGAATATAAAATGGACTAAACCACTTTTTAAAATGTATAAAGCATTTAATAGAATGCAAAAGAATAACCGAATGTATGGAATCGGATCAAAGCAATTTTAAGATCGATATAGAATTGGATAGCAGACGAAAAGTTAAGTGAATAAAACAGAAGAGATTTTTGTACAAAAATTCAAGAATAACAGGATGCAAAGCAACTATTGAACATATGTTGATAAATATGACTAATTATTTATAATATTTATATAGTACAGTAGAAATTTTTATATATTTTATCAATAAATAAAAAGAAATTGCAGAAGTTTAATATTGATAAAAGAGAATATTTATTTGATCATTAAAAAACTTAATGTTTTTCTAATGAAATTATTTGATGTTGTTTCCATACATGAAAAAGTACAAATACAATATTTCTCTCTAAATAATAAGAGTCAAGATTTAACTCTTTAATTTGTAATTTGTTGCTGTGTATTTAACAACAGAATTTATAATTTATTCCCTATAATCAACTGTATGAACTTATATGCATAATAAATCAACTATGTAAACATTCTTAAAATGGAGCAAGATTAGTTATCCATGCTTAACTGCTGTATTTTCGGTTGTTAACCCAATAAAGTGCCACCATTTATTAATCAATTTAATATAATTTATTTTTGACTTCTTCATTTTGGGCAATTGAGAATATTTTAATAAAGATGTTTCAAATAAAATTTTAATGATTTGTTATTTAATTTTATTCAATGACTTTAAATATTAGCAATCTTAACAGAAAGAAAGATAAACATTTTATTCTTTGCTTTCTTCACTTAATTCAAATGGCACTCGCCATGGATAAGCCCTCTGACGAAGCCAGTGATTTTAAGCCAAAAAAAAGCGCCTCTTTGTTTTAGTAGCGCCAATTTGAAAATTCATATTAGTTTTTCTGATTTAGCATGTTCCGGCGATTATTCGCCAAACATCGTACTTTAGATTAAGTAAAAATGCTCGATTCACGCCAAGATCTATCTTTGGTAATTATTGCTCGTCATTTACATGTAACAAATACGCAATTGCTGACTTACTTTACATTGTTACTAAGCATACAATTCTCATACGGGAAAATAAAAATCAGTGCATTCAAAATCAATGTTTCAGTCTAAAATTGACAGGTGGTACAGTGACACCTTTATTAGAGTGTGTAAAACATGCTGAGGAAATCACGGTTCTAATTTGGAACCAGTATACTTACTACTTCAAAATTTAAATGCTTCAAACTTCGTAACTGAATAAAACTCGTCCAATGGTTTATTCATTATGTTTAAATAGTTGTATAAGCATAAAAATGACAAAAAATCCAAATTCGAAGATAATTTCAAGTGTGTGACCTTGCACAGTTTTTTTATATACCGCCAAATAATATTTAAGAATATTTTGCTCGACATGAAAAAATTAAAGTATTCCCAAGGTATCCGATTTGCACGAATTTCACATCGATTATGCTAATACATGATCATGGCGAAGCATGTAAAAGTCACATTAACTTGTTATGCATTTAGAGGTTTAAGCCTTTATTTTTTTTTATTGATAATTCAATTGATTATAGGCGTGGCATAGTTTTTATAATGTCATTGCACAAAAATTTAACCTTTGCCATAAAATGCATTGACATGAATACATTACTACATTTATTAAAATGGCTGAAAAAACAGAAATATCAAGAATTCGATAAACTGGTATAAAGGGTAACTAAAGTCTCTGTTTTACATACAATAAATACGTACGCATCTTCATTTTTTTTAAATATGAAAGAAAAAAAAGATTATACTATGTCTACTGCGTCTATCTCCGTTTATCAAATATTAAGTTAAATCAATTATCTGTTTTAAATGTGCAGTTTAATTTAAAATGTAAAATGGCGTCAAAAACAATATTGCTCAGGTTTGGATTGACCAAAACCATTCTTTTCTGGCGTAGATTTATCCGTTTGTACTTCAAATTGTAAGAAATTGGATAATTATACACAGGTGAGTAAGGATTTCTTTTAATGTTTTTGCAATTTAGTTATATATTAACACCCCGTTGAAAAACAGCACTAGGACTCTTATGGGACGGACCTCGCCATTTTGAGCCCCGATCCGATGTCGAGGACGACACCTGAGTTGGTTCTCCCCTCCCCTGTCCACACCTCACCGCACCAGCAGGAGGAGGTTTGGTCTGACGTGCAAGAACCCCATTACATGACGGTACTTTAGTGGAATCGAGTCTAGAACCTGAAACCCTCCGGTTACGAAGCCGAGACCTTACCAACAGGCCACCGCGGTTCTTACCATTTATACAGCTAAAATTAATTATATATTTGTTCTAATTCCTAAAAATTAACGTGGAAGTTTTTCTATTGCATGGCTCATAATAATTATTTAACTGGAAAGTGGAAACCATGCAACCTTCAGAATGACGAGTCAAATTCATGTACCAATTAGATTCGTCGTAAGAATGCAAAGTGACAAAGCTATTCTGATTGCCAACTTGATATTAAAAAATAATCAACAAGTATGATGTTCTATAAACTTAAAACCCTCTTATGGAGGTATTATTTTCCAGCATAAAATTTTGGATCTACAACAAGGCTATGAATATCAGAAGTGCTCAGATTTTTATTTTCAGGTTCCCGTATTTGAGAAAGAGTGTTTCATATTATAATGAAGAAAGTATTACATGTATTTTGGATATTTTTTAACCCGTTCAATCCAAAATTTGTCGCATAGCTATAATTTTAGGAAAGAAATCACATACTAAATTTCATATATATAGCCATCATGCTTTTTTTATGTATTGTGAAAATATATACGAAAAGACTGGTAATTCCAAGATGAATTTAGCTTATTTATTATCTATCTGCACTTTAGACTCTAAATTTGTATGCAAATCCACTCAGATCTTGTTACTATCGTGCTCACTTGCACATTAACACACTGATAGACATTCTGTCAATAGATTGCATTCAAAATTTGATATAAATCTGTAAATTCTTTGAAGATTCAAAATTTCCTTTGAATTCAATGAAAAAAACTAATGGCCAGACGGAATCTTCCTACGGCAAATTTTGAAGTTTGGCAATTGAAGCTATTAATTCAAAATTCGCCATGCGATCCTATTGAATTCTTTACTATCTTGTGTTCGACATCGAAACCTGTTCTTAGCAATGCGGAGCACCAGTTCAGAAAGAAAAGATGAAGAAAAATAAGTCTTTCTTTCGTAGAATAGACTTTTACTGTAGAATAGCCATCAGTGTACTGTAAATATAATGATGTTCCAACATGTAAATTACTTTTAAATATACGATGAACTATTCAAGCCAATTCGGATTTTCATAAAATTAAGTACGTAGAAAAACGCACGTTTAAGCACGTTTTGAACTGCCAAACCCAATAATTTCTTTCAATTATCAAAGGCTTCTTACCTGTGAAAACACTGGGAATCTTGGACATGAAACTCTTGACAGTTTTAACGGGAACGCCATTTTGTTCATCTTGCATCCGTTCTACAATCCTTTCCATCTGAAAATAATCAATACAAAAATAATTAGTAATCTACAGTATTTGTAATTTACTAAATAAAAAATAGATATTTAGTATTTTTTTAAATTTAAATTCAGAATCTTGACTATCTACTATGCCTAAATACGACCATGACTGACTGAAAGCCGAAAAAAGTTGCTAAATTAAAAGTTGGTAATGGGATGACTTGATATGGCTTGGCTGAGTAGGTATGCGGGATTATAGAATATTAAATTCTAGAATTAGAACACAATATTCAGTAATTTCATCAACATTTTTAAAAAATCAACTAAATTCTGAGCCACCTTTCAGATATTATAAGTATTTGAAAAAAAAAAAAATTAAATGTCCATGCATTTCTATGCTTAAATTGTTTTTCTAAATAATAGAGAACTTTGGCTATCAGTTTGTTTGATTAGATTATTGGGTTTCAGGCCGAAAATTATTAAAATGCAATGCATTCCTTTAAAAAATTATTCACCTTGTAATTTGGTGCTACTAAAACACATGAATTCAGAATCTTGACTAACTACTATGCCTAAATACGACCATGACTGACTGAAAACCGAAAATAGATTACTGCTCAATTAAAAGTTGGTTATGGGATGACTTGGTATGGGTTGGTGGGGTAGGTATACGGGATTCTAGAAAATATTAAATTCTAGAGTTAGAACACAATATTCAATAATTTCATCACTATTTTGAAATATCAATTAAATTTTGAGCCACTTTTCAGATATTATAAGCATTTGAAGAAATGGTTCTTTTCCATTACACTGGCGCAAGCGGAAAGTCGCTAATAATTATGCAATCAATGCCAAACGAAATATCGCCGCCCGTAACCTTTTGCCGCTATATATTTAAAGGAAGTCGCGGTCATTTTGTCGCCTGCGCCAAAATGGCGACTGTGTACTGTCGCCAAAAAGTTTACTTGGCGAGATTTACGCCGGTATAATGGAAAAGTACCTAAAAAATACTTAATTGAAATGCCTATGCATAAATATTTCTATGCTTAAATCTTTTTTTCAAAATATTAGAGACCTTTGGCTACCAGTTCGTCTACATAATAATCTGGATAAATAAACCCTAATAAAAAATTATTAAAATGGGATGCATTCGTTTAAAAAATAACTCGCCTTGTAATTTGGTACGATTAAAAACACAGGAATTCAATTAAAACAGTGTACTGTAATTTATAAAGTGTGTAAATTACGAAATAAAAACGGAAGTGAAAACCCTACTTCTGATTTAATAATTGACAAGAAACATGCGCTTGAAAATATCACAGCTCGAATACCATCACAGAATTTAAAATCGAGGTTTGAGATAATATTTTAAATTTAATTTCATACACTATCAAAGTTAAGAGAACAATTGTGCAAAAATAAAATTTATTTAATTAAAAAAATAATCAATCTTTTTCAGTCTTAAAATAATACTAAAAGCATTTTTTAAAAGCGTTTTTTGTTTTAAAATATACGAATTTCAATTTCCTTAAACAAGTCATCACGATTACGGCTAGATTTTAAATACTCGAGTCAATATTGAAAAATTTGAGTAATTTTTTATTGAAATTTTAAAAGCCATTTTGGCTCTATCGCAGTGTACGGTACGCTATTTATTTTGGCGATTTTTTGGGCGCCATTTCTCGGGCGATACTTATTTTCTCCTCGTCAACTTCACCCTTTCTCTCCCGTTAAACGATGGTAACCTCGTTCTCTCCTTGGAGTCGTGTTTCGCCAATAGTCGCCAAAAACAAGATGGCGGACAAGGAGAATACCGTTCACTGGGAATTAACCGCCTTTTTTTAGCATTTCTGGTATACACTCAGGATTGCAAACTTTTAGAGTATTTTTGAATGAGAGACACGATTTTAACATGCTTGATGGGAAACTGTACATTCATCTTGTTTTACCTGGATTGCTTATCTAGCAGTGGCTAAACATTTGATTGAACTTTGTTTGAAACCTATTCCTTGATTCCTTTTATACGTTCTTCCCTCCGACTGAATGTACTCTTTAGTGATATGGTGATCTATCTTCAGAACACTTCTGATAATAATTTGTAACCAAATTAATTGGCTATAGGAAACTTTTGATTCAGTACAACTGAAAAATTGGTAAAAATAAAGTTTAAGGTACGGACCCTCGCCAAACCGCGCCAAAATATCGTCAAATTCTACAAAATTCGTCAATTGTCCTCCATCTTGGACTACTCCAAAATGGTGCTATTACACGCATATAGTCCAAAAAAATTTAATAAAAAATTAAGGATTTGCCATAAGGGGTTACCATATTTGGCGATAAATCGCCTAGAAAAATTCAAATTTGGCGCCGTACATTAAACTTTACTTTAGCCGAAAAATGCTCAATGAATGAAACAGTCTGAATTCCTACGATGTTTTGTTTATATCTGACTGTTGCCATTCGACAATTAGTAATAAGCACAATTTCTGCGCTACTTATGTTTGTATATTATATATATATATATATATATATTTAGCATCATGTGACGCAAGAATCATAACAAATGTCATTAAAACATGCAAATTTGCTGAAAATTGTGAAAAGTTCTCATATTTGTTAATTATTTAACATTTTATGCGGCATTATATAAGTCTACATTTAGTGCAAACTTTCTTAGTAAAAAGGTAAAAACTTTTTTTAAAGCCTTTGCTAATTTTAAATAAGGCAAAAAATGGCGATTATTATTGTGCTATAAATCTTTAACTTCAAATGAAAACGTTGACTTACAATCGTAAAGTTTAAATGGTAATCTAAGTCTAACACTTTCTGCCATACTATTCCATATGTACAAATTTTTCAAGCGCGTCAGTACATAGAGTTAGTAATTATCTTACAAAAAGTACATTTATAGAAATTAAATGCATTGTAAATTCAAAAATACATAAAATTTGAATTTGGCAAACTTTAATTATGTTAAAACCAACGAAAAACTTCACGTTTATAGAAAACAATATTAAAATTCTTTCCATTTTAAAAACTTATATAAAAAGTATAATTAAAGAATTGTGTTAATTAAAAATTTATGACAAAATATAAATTATTTCAAAAGATAAAATGATTGCTTTTAATGATGCAATCAGCAATCAATTACAAGATGTGATAAAAATTAAAAATTGAATCCAATCCATTAAAATTGTAGTTTAGCATTAATTTCAGTTCACAAAATTATATGCGAACTAAATTAAAACCAAGAGATTAATTTAGTTTTAAAAAATTTGGATGTATATCTTCATATTAATTTTGTACTGTATTTTATTTATTATAAGCTTTTGACAAAATACAAAATGAATTTGTCATATAACAAACAACCTAAAAAATTCCACATTAATTACTTAGAATGATCAAAAAATTTAACTAGCTTACAAATAAAATAAAAATTTAACTTTGTTTGGTACAAAATAAAATTGAAATATTTATAGAATGTATTCTATAAAAACATGTCTGGAATTTCGAATCTAAAATGCAAAGGGAAACATATCCCAATAATAAAGATTTTTTCGAGTGAAATATGAGAACTCTTTCTTTTTATTAAGAACAAAGTGAAGAGATGAAAACTAATTTTTTTTTCTAATTAAATACATGATGAAAAGAATTCCACTGAAGCATTAAATTTGGAGAATTTTTTTTCCAACGCCATCAAAGAAAAAAAAAGATAAAGAACAGAATTTGAATTTATTATGAAAAGTGTAGTTTCTCTTCAATCATTTAGATACCTTCACTAATAATTTTTCCAAGAAACCTTTTTTTTTATCTTTCAGTAATTTATTGATTGCTTTCAACTCGTAGAATTGATAAAATATAACTTTAGAAAGCGCTTTTCACTTAATTTCGCTGCTCAAAAGGCATGACAAAATTTACGCTAATAACGAGTTTCTTTTTATAAAGATGAAATTGAGCTATTAATAGAAGCCTTTTTGACAGTTTAATTTTAATGCCAAGAAAGAAATTTAAGAATTTTGGAAAACACTGAAGGTAATAATTTCTCTTGAAAAATTTAGATCAATTACCATATTTTTCCTCAAAAACTAACTTATTTATATTATATATACTTATTTATATTATAGCTTATATATATATAGATAAAAGTAACTTATTTATTATACTTATTTATATTATTACTCGTCAAGGAAATAAATACATAAAGAAACGTTTTTTAAAACGATGAATGGCATTGTAATATTTTTATCAGTGTCTATAAATACACTGCTACTATATATATGTTAAACAATGTATAGACATATTGAGTCAGTCGATATTCCAAACTAAAATAAAATTATATAAATGAAATCTAAGAACTGGAAATTTCAAATAATATGAGAACATTATTATTATTTTTATGTTATAATTTAAGGCATTAACCATTTTAAACCAATTTGAAACAATGAAATGATTAAAATTACGCAATTGTCGACATTTCGAAAAATTTTTCTTTTGTCTGTTTTCCACATCTCAAAATTGGTTAAGCTTCAAAATATTGTTTTTCTTTTTAAAGTTTATTTCGGTTTTTAAATTTTTTCACCTTTCATTTTCAATATATGATATATAAACTTTCATTTTCAATTGTTTTAGCTGGCAAATAAAGTTTTGGCGCTCGACCAATTTTGAGATGGAAAAAAACCCCATAGTTTTTCGAAATATCGGCGCATGCGTAATCTGATAGTCTCGTGAATATTTCAAACCTGTTTAAACTGATTAATGACTTAAATTAATTATGACAATTCGTAAGAACTCAGAGAATGAATAATTTAGAAATCAAGTTGTAACTTTATTTCACGATAAATCGCCAACTTTCTGCATTATTGACAACCAACAATGTGACAACCTTCTGTATTATTTTCTATAATCCTATAAGCGAAAAAAAGGATGCCTCAAAATCGATAAATAGTCAATTTGTTGCCTACGCATTTTAAGGCTTCAAAAGCATCAAACCAAAATAGTATGTTTTCACATGATAAGCACATCTGATGTGTTTCTATATTGTAGCGAGTAGCAATGAATTAAGAACATTTTGAAAAAATCTCCATGTTTAAAAGGAAGAATTAATAGTTAAAAAAGTGATTCCAAATGCGATATGTTTTGTTTAGAAAGTACATTTGAAATTATGAAAATCATTGCCATTATGAAAATCTTTGATATATTTTATAAATGGCACTTTTTAAGTGGTACTCTCCCACTGCATAAAAAAATATCTTCAGTGTGTTATTAAAATTATCTGTTGTAAATATTTATGAGGTATATGGATCTTTCTTTTGTACAATTTTCATGCAGTCTATCTACCGCTCAAAATCAGGCTCTATTATATGCAGTATCTTGAATGGTATCGTCTTACAACAGTTCCAAAATATTAACATTTATCGTGAATACGAGGCCGCGGTGGCCTGGTAGTAAAGGTCTCGACTACGGAACCGGAGGATTAATAGTTCGTGACCAGATTCCATCAAAAAATTGTCGTGTAAGCGGGTTCGGTGTACGTTAAAACCGTCTGGACCAAACATTTTCCTGCTAGTGTGATGTGCAGTAGGAGGTGCCAGCTCAGGTGTTTGTCCTCATCATCTGTCAACTTCTCAAAATTACGAGGTCCATCCTAAAATATTCTTTGTTTTTCTTTAAAACGGTACGTTAGTATGACTAAATTTGGCGCGCATATAGCATTTTTATCGATTTTATCGTGCAATCTTTGGCGAGGTGCTTGGCGATTAATCTCTGGCATGTGATTAGTAGTATTTGGAAAACGAGTTTGTGTTTTAGAAACGTTTTTCCCAACCGAATGAAACAAAATTTTTATAAAGAACAATTGTATTCGCCAAATTGCGTACCAATGTAGAAAAATTTTAGTCATCCCTTTTTTGAAATAATGCGTTTGCATCCTCTTGACAGTACAGACAGACGATACAAACAACAAATTACTTTTAAGATTTGGCTCCAAATTTAATAGGTATCCATATTACAGATGCTAAATCTGTACTCTGAATTTCCTCTATCTAGTCCTCTTCGTTTTGTAATTATATTCGGACAGCCGGACAGACACTTCTCAACAGATTTTGCTCAAAATTTGATAGAAATCTACAGATTTGATATTAAGACCCTGCAACAAATTTCTTCCATTTACCTCAAAGCGTTGTAGATTTATCTGTCACTGACAGACGGAAATCTTCCAATGTGTTTTTTTCGAACTCAAGAAGGTATAACAAGGGAAGATAATGAAGGGATCGTCAAATTTCGAGTTCGAATTTTTTGTTTTTTTTTGTTTACTATACTTTCTCTATACAATGTATACGAGAAAGTACAAAGGTTATTTTTCATCTAATCAGATCATCTGTACTCCTAACATTCATTACAATAAAAAATTCTTGTAGAGTAAAAGCTCCTTATTCGCGGATTTAAAAAATGCGATCCAATTCCTATATTCGCGGCTAAAAATTTCTTTATTCGCGGATCTAATAAGTACATGCATAATAATAAAAAGATTCCAATAGGTATCCACCCAAAATCCTTTGTAAATGTCGTCAAGTGGACTAATAAAAAAAATAAAATAGATCTTATTACAGCTTTGTCTAAAGTATGTTGTTAAACGCAAACTGCAAATATAGCCGAAATCGCGAATGGAATAGGACGAGATGGGTTCGAACAGATAGAATCAAGTAACATTCAGGAATTGCTTGAATCGCAAGATGGAGATCTGACTGAAACCGATTTGGAGGAAATGTTAAATTCACAGTTCATTGAAGAAGGGGCTTCAACAAGCATTGGAAATGTGACATTTCATTTGAAAAATCTTAGTGAAGGTTTAAGAATGGAAGATGATCTTTGCAATTTCTTTATGAACATTGATCCGTCTATGGAACGAAGTCTTATTTTTAAGCAGCAAATTGCTAATGCTACTGTCTGAATGGAAGGAGCTTCTAAAAACTGCCAAGCAAGAGAAAATTACAAAATTCTTCAAACCATTGCCTAAGCCTTAAGATAATTAATCAAAGTGCTCAAAAACTTCAATTT
>JAPMOQ010033701.1:113493-140578 GCA_026543055.1 Argiope trifasciata
CCTCAATTGAATAAAGAACGAAATAAAAAATATCATTTCTGTCAATTTCCAGAATTTTATTCCATTTTTGGTTTCACCTGACAAAAGCAGGTCGAAATTTTCTGTCTTGCAATCGCTTGGAACATTTCTCCTATTGAAATGGAGTCAGTGAACATTACCAGTCCGCATTCTAATCGATTTAAGAAGTTTTTCATCCTCAAAATAGATTTTGAAAAATTGCAATCTGCAGCACCAGTTGCCCATTATGACGTCAAAATAGAAATAAAATAAGTAATACTCAAACCCAGATGGTATTATATTAACAGTATAAATGGGCGCAAATATTTTAGAATTATATGATTAAATATTAAATTAGAAGCTATAGCACAAAACATCGTAGCTAGATGAAACTTTAGCTTAGTATACCTCTGGAATCATTTTCCATTTTCATTGTAATCTTTTCCTCCATTTTGCTCATTTTTTGTTATTGTTGCTGTTATACCTCTGAAATAGTATTCACCACTTCAGAGGGATGCCGAATTAAGAGAGAAATATCCTCAGCCACAATAACTATCCGATTTCATCAATTTTTGCCGTCAATTAATTTCGCCATTTTGAAACACATTTAATGAAACTTATTCATGAAGTGTAATTTAACCCTTTTATGAGTGATTCTCACTCATCTTTCAAAACGGTGCATCCTTTTGACGTTTTATTTACTTAGTTTTAATTGTTTCTCACAAACAGTCAACCCCAAACCGCCAGAAGGCAAGCGGAAAAATTTGAATGAGCGAACTGCCGTAGCAACAACAATGGCGGGAACTGTGTTTGAGTTCTAAGGGTTATCACCGGCCACTCTACAACCCTTCCTTTGGTACGTCCCTTTATCTATGGGAGGAGTTTAGTTGTATTAATATCCCGTTCTGATCATCTATGGGTGGAGTCGGACTTCTACTTTTCGAGTTCCCAAAAGGGTGGCGAGAATCAACCACCATACCGGAAGCTTATCAATTACGAGGTGCTTCTCTTCGCCCCATGTAATAACTTTGATTGTTAAAGAGTAATAAGAAAATGCAAATTAATTTTCCGGAAGAATTCAACTTAAAATAATTATATATATATATATATGTATATCTTTATTTTTAAGGTAATAAATAAAGTCCTTACATTAGGTAAGTTATGTATTAGATTAATTTTCAAAGAACAAAGAGTTATCATTCTTTCATTGTGAAAAGATGTAGTTCATCAAACTTAATTGACATGACTCAGCCGCCTGGGAAACTAGGACAGTAATTATAAAATATTTGCATTTTTTAAATTTATTCAAACTATGCAAAAAATAGGTATAACTGAGAAAATATTTTGTTCTTTTAAAGTGTTTCGGGAATTATTTTCCCCACTAATACATAATACTTGTTGTATGAAATGCATAGATATTCTGCCATCTCAAACATTAAAAGAAATATAAAATTGAAGACCGAGAATTTTCGCTGAAAAATAAACACGATACATATAATTCACCATTCTCGTATGCAAGAGTTTTCGCTAGAAAATAAGCACGATACATACTTAGTTTAGTTTTTTAGTTTTGTTAGATTTACGTCCCTTTTTAAAGGAACATTAGAGCTATTTTGGGACAGATCTAGTCATTTTGAACCGTGGTCAGATGACACCTGAGCTGGCAATCCCTCTCCAAAATTCCCAATTACACTAGCGGAAGGACATTGACCCCGACGGATTTAACGTGCCCCAGACCCACTTACACGGCGTTCTTCGGTGGAATCGGGCCTCGAACTTGCAACCCTCCGTTCCCAAGCCAAGACTTTACCATTAGGTCACCGCGGCCGTTACACGATACATATAATTGACCATGCTCGTATTCAAAACAGAAAAAATAATCACATCATTTGAATAACAGATTAGCAACCGTACACTAAAGATTACGTTTTTTGAGGGTTAAAAGATTTTATTATTTAAATTGCCAAATATAATTAATGTATAAAATGCGTAGCGATATTATATTTAACCAGCAACAGGATGCTTACGATAGATATTCTAACCAATGAAAACAATTCGAATGTAATTTATTCCAATTCCACTTAAACCTTTGCCCTCAGGGTATCACTGAATCTACTGAATACGATTGTTCAAATTAAAGTTATGAACTGAGCAAATTAAAATTATACACTGAGTGCATTTTAATAGATTGTTCATCTAAACCAAAATGCGCCATTAGTGGCTTAAGGCGGGGCATAGTATATAAATATCTAGGAGTTTAATTTAAAGACCCTGCTGTCTCAAACAAAGCATATTATGCAGCCCCTTTTTGAAAAATTATAATTTTTTTATTTCACTTTTAAACATATTAACTTTTTATTAACGATTAATATTAACGATTTTAAGGATTTATTTACTTTAATGATTTTGTGGAAATATATTCAATAATTTCTAAATGAATGTCTCTTATGCGTAGCCACACCGCTCATCCGATTGCGATAAAACTTTGAATACTTATTGCTTGTATTTATTTTATTTTTACTGAAGATGGAAAAACAAAACAAAAAAAATTTCAAACATAAGGTCTGGAATAATAAAATTTAAAAAAAGATTTATTATTTACGCTTTTTCTTTATATAACACTCAATTTCAATGAATGTATTCCAAAAATAAAAATTTTTTCTGTGATTCCTAATTAAAGTAGACAATTATTTTAAATTTCAAACGAAATTTCTAAAATTATTTCTCCTGCGGCAGCAATGTGCCAGTCACCGGCTAGTTATAAATAAAAGGCTTTAAATATCACAATTATAAAAATTAGCTGTAATCATAATTTTTGATATTTATCTGTCTGGAACTTCCAATTAAAATATACGGTTTTCAACATAAAGTCATAATATTGTTATTTAATTTCTGTATTATTTCATTCCTAAATTATTTTTCATTCATTTAATAATGGCTTTGTCCATTCAAAATAAACATATTAGTTTTATGTAATTCGTAAAGTTTGTGTGGTTTTTTCTACAAACATATTTGACAGTCAGATTAATAACATTTTTTTATCCGTCTTCTGTTGGCGGATTGGGAGTTGTTTTCATTGACCCGCCATTCTTTCTTGGAGTTCAGTGGTCAAAGGTGCCTAACAAGAGTACCTTCTTCTTGCATACAGCCGACCACCCCGCCACCACTGAACGTAGCAGCATCGACAGGATTTGTAATGGTCGACTGCTGAATAAGTATTGTCCAGCCTTACATTGACCGATCAGTCAAACTAGCATTCCTTTCGGGGTAGGAAATGACTGTTTTCCTCCCCATCTGCACTCTCTCAAACAGTTGCAATTAAACTGTCAATCTTTAACATCATATCCTTCAGGGTTTTGAGATTACCTGGTAACGTCAGTACTGTACTTAAACCATTATTGTCAATCTTCAGGTCCTTCTTTAACTCTGAGATCTTCATACATTCCATTAAATAGACCCTATAGTACCTATTTGGAAATGCACTATCCTTGGGGACATTTGAACAGAAGAATCTGACTAAAGAGCTTAAAGGGTTTTTATCCTCTAGTTATATTGCTAATATTATTTGAACCTGCAATACTTAGATGCAGTTTAGAAATGGATTATTCACAGCAACTGAGACAAGAATTTTTTCTTCTAAATAAATCACAAACGTTAACCAGTATTTATCATCCACTGTCCCTACATGTTGACCACTTTTATCAAAACCTAGAACAACAACAGACTTTTACATTATACGATACATTGTTGTGCCAAGATTTAACAAATAAAAGGTGCTTCTTTTTCTCTTTTCCGAAAGTCCCAGAATCTTGGATTTCGTTCTGTATAATGTATGCAGTGAAACTGGAAATTCACTCACAATTTCAGTTGGAATGCAACACTTTTTTTAAAGCTGACTCCAGATCAGAAAGTTGAATGTTCAGATCATGTCCAGATCACCAACTTGTCGTGCGAGTTCATTTGCACCAGACAGTTAACCTATATTTGAAGGTGTTTTAACACTTGATTCTCGCCAAGTTGTGTTCGTGGTTGATTGCCAAGCTGTTTGCACGGTGTTCCAAGCGAACAGGTATGGCTCCAAACAAAAATCGCCAAAGGGGCACCCTCAAACATATTTTTACCACACTAGACATTACAATAATTAATCTAGATGCCATCTCGCACCGGAACTGTCCAATTGCATGATGGTAAAATAACGAGCGTTATATGGAAAAGGTTTGTAAAAAATAAACATAAACCTTATTAGCCATATAGCAACTTCTTCCTCTTTATTTTTGGAATTCGGAATATATATAAAAGATGATGCCAATACTTTGAAATAAACAATAATAAAAGTTGGCGCCGCCACCACTTTTTAAAATATTAATTTACAATGATAAATAATAAATAAAGGGACGAAAATCCACCACACAGAGAGATTGGAGATTTACTCACAATTTTAGTTGGAGCACAACACTTTTTCAAAGCTCCAATTCCCGCCGTGGGACACCTCGTAATTGAGGATGAGAAACTTCATACATTATGGTTGGTTCTCGCCAATCTGGTGAGAACAGAAAGAAGTGGGCTTTAGCTGCCTCCCATCAGTGACAGCACATACATCACAAGGGAATGGTTGTACCGGGTCTTTTGATGACCCTTAGGATTCAGTCACAGTTCCCGCCAATGTTGCTATTGCAGCGGTTCAGTCATTCAGATGTTTCCGTGTGCTTTTGGTCTCTTCGGAGTAGTGAATTTAAAGTGTAAAGCTGCTAAATAAAATTAGTTCTAGCAAAAATGCTCCATTTCAGATATTTATTGAGATTCAATTCATTATTACCTACTTAAAATACTCATATCGTTCTGCTTTAAAATGTTACCGATTCATTTTCTAATATTTCATTTCAAAATGTTCAAATTAAATCAAATATACCTTTATAAGTATTTCATTGATTTTTTTATTTACTAAATGCAATTTTTCCTCCAATATGAATAAATCGATTTCTTATACACGTGATTAATAATTTTTTTCTTTAAATATAAAATAATCACAAAATCTCTTTTTTTTAATCGCTAAACATGGATTCTGCTCAAATAAATTCTTTTAAACACTATACGATATAAATTGTTTACATAAGTCTACTAATAGAGTGCTCTTATTTCGATTATTTTTTTAAGTTGTCCCACCAGTTAGAATAAATGAGATATGATTTGATTCAATATTCACTTAAATTTTTATATTTTTATATTTATTTATTTTATATTAAAAATTATTTATTTTTTTTGTAACATTTTATCAATGTTTTCAGTCTCTGAATAAATTCCTGATAATCAGAATAAATCATTTCAAACACAAATATCATAGGAACTTTCCTATTCTGATGATTAAGTGTGTGCCAAAAGTGGCGTTACATCTGTAAAAAGCTCATAATTTAAATTTAAAAAAAATAGAAATCAAGCAGCTATCAAACAACTAGCTATTCAAAAAATTATATGTCTGCGTATTAGAAGCAAAAAGCAGTCAAAGAAAAATTCAGGATCAAAAACAGGCATGAAAAGAAAAATGGCTCAAGCTGAGAGGGCCGCGGTGGCCCGGTGGTAAAGTCTCGGCTTCGGAACCGGAGGGTTTCAGGTTCGAGACTCGATTCCACCGAAGATCCGTCGTGTGAAGGGGTCTCTTGCACGTTAAATCTGTCAGGCCAAAGTCCTCCCGCTGGTGTGGTGTGGTGTGGAGAGGGGGGTGCCACTTCAGTTGTCGTCCTGACTGTGGTTCAAAATTTCGAGGTCCGTCCCAAAATAGCCCTCATGTTGCTTTAAACGGGACGTTAATATAACTGAACTGAACTGAACTGAACCGGCTCAAGCTGAAGAGTCTGCATAATATTCCACAGCAACAATATAATTGAAACAAATAGAAAATGAAATTTACCAAAGATAGAAAATTTAAATTTAGAAAACAGAAAAATAAAATAATAAAAATAAGAGCAAAAAGAAAATATAAATAAATGAAAAACAGAAAAATATATGCATTGGCTCAGTCTAAAGAAGAGCTCATGATCAAGAATAAAAGGCTAAATAGTTCTTTTTGCATTTTTTTTCTTGTATACTCATACTGTACACTTACAACAGTGCTTGACAGGATAAATTATTATTTAATTTAGAAATCTCTGTTTTCATTATGATACAGAAAATCCAAGATAGTTTGAGCTTCTAAAGTCAATTTATTATTTAATAGAAAACTTTTCTGTATCTAACATTTTTAGAATGCCATCAATTAAAATGAATCCTATATAAATATATTTTACACCAACTAAAATAAATTCTTTTCGAACACAATCTTAACGAAAATTATTTCTCTCAGTTATTAATGCATTGTTTCCAACAGTCAGAACACATCGCTTTCGAACAGGAATACGATTTGATTTAAAATTTCCCATTTTTAGAAATTCAAAGACTTCTTTCAAATTTTGAATACGATTCCTTCTAATGAGTATAGATGGTTTCAATTACAGATGTGATTTAAACTATTAACCAGAATTTTGCTAATTATTTTCATCAACTGTATAAGATTTCAACCAATTAGAACAATTCGTTTCAAACTCAGATACCACTCATGCTATTATATGCATAGTTCTTCTTAGAATGGTTGTTAGGTTAAAATGGTTCTTCTTAGAATGGTGGCGAATTCTTTCAAACACCGAATAAGATACACTTTAACGAGGAAAAATATTCTACTTGTCATTTAACCCTATATACACTAAGTTATTATTCATCCTTATTATTCCACATTCATTTACAAAACTGAAATAAACAAATGAGCCAAGTTAAAGATATAAAGTGCGCTTTATAATGCAAGTGAGAGGTCAGGAAATGTTACCCATTAAGATAAGCATGCAGTACCATCTGGTTAAAACTGTTCTTTCATAACGACTGATTGGCGCCGACAAACTCATTAGTGGTTTCATTAGAAAGTCATTAGTGGAATTTCCAGAATAAGTTCTGTATCGGAGAAGCATTTTACCGCGTAACTTGAGAAAAATCTCAAGACTTATTTCTTCCATTTAAGCGCATTAAAACTTTTCGAAGTTGAAAATAAAACATAGTCCTTTGATTCGAAATATGATTTGTTGCCTTTGTTTCAATAAAATTAAATTCATATAATTGCACTAGATAATAGCCAAGAGTAGTAATTAGTTGCAATATATACATTTCCTCGAATTCAGCTTTCGATTTACTTTAGTCAGGAATTGTTTCTTGAAATATTGCAACTTGGCACGGAAGTGGTAGAATGCTATGAACTGAAGGAGTTAGTTTGTAAAGTTTGTATCCGATTACTGTCAATTACTGTCAAAGTTAGTATCCGATTACTGCCCGAAAATTGCATTTTTACTGATCTAATTTTTATTGTCTCTAGTTTCTTTTAGAATTTTCTTATAATTTCTGTATCTTTTTAAATCTGGAGTTTTAGAGAGTTTTTGCACGATCTGAGTCTAAATAGGGGTTTCTAAATATCATTCTAAGTCGCCTTGTGGATAAAAACAGATGCAAGGTTTAGTTCCTCGAATAAATTCTCGAATTGAGATTAGCAAGTGTTACTTTTGACTTTAGTTAATACGCAGTTTATTTACACTAACACCATCTATGCGGCTATATCATTTGGAAAATAATTGATACAGATATGTATATTTTTTTTTATCTAAATGCTCTGATATCGATTTCAAAAATCAATTTTGCAGAAAGGATAATCATATCAAAAGACAGCCGAATTAATATAAATGAAACAATAAAAAGATATTTTTATAATGTAATAAAAAGTAGGATTTTAATTATTTCCTACTTTTTCATTCCTTAATTTATATTTCCCTTTTATAAATATCAAATTCTGAAAATCCCTTTTTCCTGAAATTTACTATCAGATGGGAATATTAATTTTGAATAAAAATTTATTCAATTAACTAGCAATTAATTTTTGAAAATATTAAAATGATATAATGCTTTCTAGTCCATAAAAATTGAGATAAACATTTCAGTACAAAGCATCATCTTCAACAAATGAAATAAAAGTGCGGATATATTACTATTCATATCTAAAAGCAAAGTCAATAGAAAAGGTTTACACATATAAATACTAGTAAACAAGAAAATCGAAAATATTAAATTCGCATTAAAGCCTTACTAGTTAAAATTTTTAATGAAAATCGAAGTAGTTCTTAGCAGTTAAAGGGGGAAAAAATAAGCTGCGATATTATCATAACTTTCCAGTTTCATATGTGGCTTTTAAAATTCGGAGAATATACCACTTCTGCAAGAAAATGAAGTCGAGTTACAATTTTGCATTTTTAATAATATCAAATTATGTCACGTGAAACGATAAAATTGCTTCTGAAGGGTTAAATAATTCAATTCAACAGAATTGTAATTTTACCCTTTTCAAAATGCAGAATTGTTTATTGGCATCTCATAAACGAATACCCCAAGACTCCAGTCTCCAGCATTCATATGCTCTTGCGTTTCCAATATCCACAGACAATGACTATTTAACTATTGTCAGAAATTAAAATATTTTGATAACTAATAGGAATTTATACTTCTCATGAAAATGGGCCCTCTAATCTGATAGAAGAAAGTCAGTGAAATTTTGTCGATTATTTAGTTACTAGCTACTTTTGACAAGCATTTTGCTCGCTTAGATTATTGGGTTTTCAGGTTGAAAATTATTAATATGGGATACATCTCTTTAAAACACCTTTCCCCTTGTAACTTAATAGGACTAAAACACAAATTCAATTAACCACTAGCCCGAGTTAAATACTTGTACCGATTTATAGAATTTTAATAGTGTTAAGCAAAAAATAAACCATTCATAACGATTATAGTTCAATGTTAAAATTACTTCGAATACATTAATAAGTTAATGGATTTTCATTTGAATCAAAATAGGAAAATATTCCCAAAATAGAAGACGTCATCTTACTAGATAATAAAGAAAATAAAACAGCCAAGTGGTTAAAGTAGTTTACTGGAAACTACAATGTATACGCATTACGAAATAAAAATGGAAGTGAAAACCCTATTAATGATTTACTAATTGACAGAAACATGCACTTGAAAGTTTCGCAGTTTGAATATAACCAGAGTCTTTGAAAAAAAGTTTGAGATAGTGTATGCATCAAATTGAATTCCAAAATTCCAAATACTATTAAAGTTATGAGAAAAACTGAGCGAAAATAAAATTCATATAATTAAAAAGGGTTTTTTAGTCTTAAGATAATACAAAAAGTATTTTTATAAGATTGTTTTAAAAGATGAATATCCATTTCCGTAATCACGTAATTACGATTATGTCTAAAGTTAAAATAAACATATGGGCGCCAAAACTGAAAAAAATTTCCCGTTAAATATAATCATGATAATTTTTTATTGCAAATTTATAAACCGTTTATTATTATTTCTGGTATGCACTAAGGATTGTACATTTTTAGAGAGTTTTTGCACGATTTTGTCATGCTTGGAGAGAAAATGTACGTTAATATTGAATCTTACCGAGATCACATATTTAACAGCGGTTAAGCCTATATTTGCGCTTGATTGAATTTTTTTAAAGCTATTTCTTAAATTATTTAATATCTTCTTTCTTCTGACTGAATGTCCTCTTGAACCCTCTTGTCCTCTCTCCCTTCTGACTGAATGTGACAAAATGAACTAGCACCAGAATATGTTTAATAATAATTTGCAGCACTATTAAGTAGCTGAGGGAAGCATTTAAATCAGTACATCTATAAAAAGGTTCTGAAGCAGTCTGAATTACGGCTAATTGAACTTGAATATAAATTGTCCTCTGTCTTAGAAGTAAACTTCACTGATTTCATCCAGAACACATTTCTGGATCATTTCAATCATAGCCACTGATGGCTTAAATTCACAGCTCTTCACCTCAATTGCTGTTATTTGTTTTCAAAAATGTACTTATCACATTCATGCCATAAACTCCATTTTTACAGCAGAAGTTTTAGTAATCTACCAAGCTCTGGATGAACTGACAGTTCTACATAAAGATATACTGATTTTTTTGGACAGTTATTCTGCTTTGATTCACTTTGAAAACATAAATTTTCAATCACCTAAAAATTATTCAACGATTAGCCTCAAAAATTTACACTAGGAAAAATCCGAACCAAAAAATCTCTCTATGGGTTCCTGGCCACTCTTGTATCGCATGGAACGAAAAAGCAGACGCTCTTAGAAAAGAAGTCAAGGAATGTACGTCATGCATACAGGGGATCTCCCCGGAGGATATGATCTATTTTCTGAGAAAGATCTCTACCGAAATCGCCTCAAAAATGCTATCACGGGAGCAAATATCTAACTTTGATTGGAAATTTTCCAGGCATATGGACAATTACTAATTGGACTAGAAGTAGGATTCAAAATAAACAGATTGCCCGAGTGATTTGTAAAATGATCATTTTTCCAAGTCTTCTTCACAGATTCAATCTCTCAGATAACCCCTTGTGCATCATATGTAATGAAAACAACAACACTTCCCACATCTTGTTTAAATGCTCAAAATAAAATTCCTACAGAAAAGCACTCTGGAAAAAACATCGAACAGCCGAATATCTCTTGCCTTTCCTTTGTCACAAGCTCACGCAAGCAAACATCTTAGCAATCTTTGTTCAAACCCTTAAGCATTTTGACATTCACTAACAGTAACCGGTTCCAATGGGATTCAAGTACGGCTAGTTGTTTATCTGATGATATTTTGTTTATATTTGATTGTTGCCTTTCGACTATCAATAATAAGCTCGAATCCAGTGCCACGTATGTTAGTGTTATACTTATATAGACAGAGACAGACAGAATTCTGTGATTTAGGAAATAAGTATTAACGACAACATTCACTATTTAGAAGCTTCAGAAATCCTTTTGTTTCCAAATATGTTGTTTCTATCATTTAAAAATGACTTGTTATTATGAGTGACTTATTTTTATAAGATATATCATGATAATATCGGCCACTTCTAGCTTTTTCCGATTAATTAACATTGCTTCTAAAATTTTATTACTCAAACTATTATCGATTAACTAAATTGACTCATGGCAAAAGCTATAATTGATTGAAATAAATTCTTAATTACTTGTAGAATAGCGAAGTTAGAGGTATATCGCGTTTCTTATTATTATTATCCGTTAATAGTATTTGATTATCCATTTTTTACTCCTTATATTTTTATCTTTTAAGTTCCAAAGTGGATTATGAATTTAAAAATCTCACCAGGAAACATTTTATATATGAATGAGTTATTAGACAGCGTCAGAAATTTTATTAAGCCTAATTATTTCTTAAGGGCTGAAAGAGTTTAGCTGTCGGATAATAGTTTCCATTGTTACTGTCAGTAAAAATTGTATAGATAAATATGTCATAAAAAAGCGATTAATGTAACTAAAATGAACATTTTCCCATATAATACTAAATTCAATTATGTGTCTTATTTTTCATTGAATGATATCTTTTTCATTTCAAAGTTTCATTCTATTCTACCATTTTTTCCCCTAGAAGTGATATTGAGAAAAAATATCTTCTGGCAGGAAAAAACATCATGAAAGAAGATATCGTGTGATTCAACCATTTATAACCAATTTCTGAACTCCCGGAAAGGCGCCAATGTGAAGAAACGACCCGTAAACACGCACTTTTCGCACGATACAGAGATTTGAATCTTCATCACAAAAACTTGGCAACAGGAATAGAAAGGCGGGAATTCGGAAACATAATTTCAATTTCACAAAAAAAGGAGCTTCGTAATAAAAAAAAAAATCAGCGAAAATTTTCATTTTAAAGATTTTTCTTCCCGAGGAATTCTTGTTCGTATTCTCAAGATCGATCAGCATGCAGACGATTCCATTTTATTTATCATAAAATATTCGATTTTTCTAACCTGCTTTTAAATTTGATCAATTCTTTTTTCCCCTTTCACTTCGCGCTTGATTATGTTTTCCGAACTATTCGCTTTTTTCCCCCCAGATTATTTGGAAATTCACATTTTGTGAAAGAACAAATATTTCTTCTATGTCGACGCGAGGATACAAAATTTTATAAAGTTCGAATAAAGTACGTTCGTCTTTCTTTTTAACGTTGAGTTGACCTAAAGCGCTGAAATTTCATGTTCCTTTCGAAGTCGGTAAAGGGGCAAAATTTTTATTTAAAAGAAAGCGATAATTATAGTTTTGGTATGATTGAAATAATCAGAATGTAAATTGAAAATTAAATGCAGTTCGATTATTATCAAAGGCTTACACTAAATCATATTGTTTAGTCTTAAAGACGCCTTTTTTTTCTTTTCGGTTGGCAAAGAAACCGGCGCATTCGCAGTTTTTCTAGAACTTTAAAAAAATTTTTAAAGCTAATGAGAGAAGTAACGGTGAATATTTGTGTTCTTGTAGGTTTTCAGGTTCATCGATAAATGTTTGATGATATCTTCGATTCTTGAGAATTAGAAAATACATTTTATATGTTCAGTTCAGTTATATTTACGTCCCGTTTAAAGCAACACGAGGGCTATTTTGGGACGGACCTCGTAATTTTGAACCACGGTCAGATGACGAGGACGACAACTGAAGTGGCACCCCCCTCTCCACACCACACCACACCAGCGGGAGGACTTTGGTCTGACAGATTTAACGTGCAAGAGACCCCCTCACACGACGGATCTTCGGTGGAATCGAGTCTCGAACCTGAAACTCTCCGGTTCCGAAGCCGAGACCTTACCACCAGGCCACCGCGCCCCACATTTTATATGTTAAATCATAGATAAATAAAACCACGCAATAGAATCCCGAAGTGGAAGATGGAAGGATTTCAACATGCAACTTTATTAATCGACCTAAATTTGCACCAATTCATCAAAAATTTTGATGAATTGGTATTTGTATTCCTTTCATCCGATTCCACAAATGCAATAACTCAAAAATGCAGAAAGGTAGATAAAACGGAATTAAACTCGTGGCATCCTAATTCTTCAACTGGATTAAATTTGATTGAATTTTAGACACAATTGGCGAAAAGGAAGACGACTAAATTGTTTATCCCTTTTTGTTGTAACATGATAAATTTTATCACAAAAACTTCCCATATGGTTACGGACGAGAAAAAAGTACATCGACGATTATTCCTTTTTTTTTTCAAAGATATGAAGCACATAAAAAGAAGATATTGCAATGCCTTTAAAAAAATATGAATTCCTAATTTCGATGAATGAATCTCAACATTACGACTTTCTGTATCTTAAAAAGCATATTTTACATACCTGATAGTTCAAACATATTAAAATTTAGATACTAAAATTTTGAATCCAGCGCTGAAGTGAAGATTTTTTTAATCAAATTTTCAATCAAATATGTCTTATGGTTCCCTCTGTCAGTATGTTCTTTCATATGCATGTAAACCCAAAAACTGAAATACAAAGATTTAATTAAAATCCGATATGTAATTTTGTGACTTTAACTATAGTTTTGTGTCAAATTTTGGGATTTAAACGGTCCAAAAAATGCATGTTGAAAATATGTTCTGGTACTTGTGTATTAACCACATGAAATGATTAATCGCATATTAAAATCAATAACAATGTTAGATACATCAAAAAGATCTTTTGTAACTATTGTTAAATAATACCATACAATTAATACAAAAGCAGCAAATTCCTATATTAAATTACAAAGCATACAACTATCATATGTGATAATTCAAAAATCACTGTGATTACAATGGCATTTAAGACCTTAATAAAATCTAGAATTTTATAGGAGAGGGCAGGAATAAAATTTATACCAGAGAGTATGCCAAAATTTTTTATAGAGATTAATCAGTCTAATTTTATTTCAATCCATTCTTATATTATTTTAATTAATTAGAATGCATTAGTACCTCTAGTGCAATGCTATAGCAAGCTTGAAATCCAACTGTTAATAACTGAACTGCATTCATCAAAGCATACGAAGCTGTGAGAAGTTCAAATTTCAATTACCACATAAAGATAAACGAACATTTTAAATTTGTGTAACTTTACAGCGTGTCTATAAAGAAATGTCCTGATTTCTATGATATATAATAAAAATTAGTTTAGATACTTCACAACAAATCGTACATAAGACTGAAATACTTACAAAAGTTCAATATGTATGCCATTAGCTATGAGTTCCATATCTAACCCAACGTTGTTTTCTTCCCATACTTTAGCAGATAATTCTGGAGTAATGAAAGCAATAATAGAAGTAACGTGTTTACCACATTGGGGTAATAATTAAATTTTAAGCGAAATGCATGTTGATCTGAAAGTTCAGATTCAATCATCGTGAACGCTTTACGCTCAAGAGTTACCATTCCGTTTATGTGGCTCTCTAAAGAAGTGTTCGCGTGAGGCCAGTTATTGCTCGCAATAGAAGCTCATGCCTACTTGAGGGAATCACGTGAACTCAAGAACTCAATGGGAGAAGGGCAAATAAAGGAAGGTTCACACTAGGCTAACTATTGCGCGCAATCGTTGCCTCTCTGTATTGTCCTCAAATGAACAGTTGAGACAGCGTCGTTAGGACAGTGGTCAACTGTTGTCTATTCATGAGCTTCTATTTGACAATCATTTGTTATTGGGCCATTGGGCTCACGTGATTTCCTGAGGTAGATGTGGCCTTCAACCGCGTTCAATAGTTGCCCTCGCGTGAACGCTGCTTCAGCGAAAACTCAACAAAGGTGCCTGCACTGTAAAGTAGTAGTACTCGTGCATACGCTTATCTAAAACATTGATAAGCGTATGCGCGAGTACTACTACTCTTTGATTGCGTCTTTGAACCAACTCTCTACAACACTTCAAAAATTTATAACAATGATATTCTCTCATGAGCACCTTATATTAATATCTATATTGACATTCAATTATATAAACTCTTAAAGCAACAGGCAGACTGTGTAAAGGCGGCTCTTATCATTTTGAACCTGATCAAAAGAAGATGACAACACCTAAGCTAGCATACAAGTGCCACATAGAAATAACAGAAAGACATTTGATGCTAGATGTTATATTTACTGTGTACCAAATATACATTTACAGTAGATCGTCAATGGAATCATTGACTTCGAATCCTCCATCCTGGAAGATCAAGTGCAAAGAACAGAAATGAAATGAAATGAATCCGAAATGGAAATACGAAGCTGCATGTTAAGTTACGCAGTACTCATACGCCGACTATTGCGCACAACAGAGAGTCACTGCTACGTCAGGAAGATCATGTGACCTCGGTGAGACAGTAGCAAAAAGTTGTCTTATTGTTATTACATGATCCTCCTGAAGTAGGTGAGTCCTTCTATTGCGCCTAATAGTAGGTCTCATGTAGTTTTTTTAAAGTTTAGTTTAGTTATATTAACGTCCCGTTTAGAATCAACACTAGGGTTATTTTGGGAAGAAACTCGTAATTCTGAACAGTGGTCAGATGACGAGGACGACATCTGAGGTGGCATCCAATCTCTAAAATTTCACACCACACCAGCTGGAGGACATTTAGCACCGACGGATTTAATGGGCACCAGACCTGCTTCCACGGGAGTTCTTCAATGGAATCGGGCCTCGAACCTGCAACCCTCCGGTTCCGAAGTCGAGACCTTACTACGAGGCCGCAGCGGCCCCTTTGGTCTCATGTAAGCTGACGCAGTTGAAATCAATATTATATTCTTATATTTATAATTAGGAGTCTGGAGTTGAATTGCGTCTTTAGACACATAGCTTTATTATAAAATTTGAGAAAGAGCTAGAAGTTATAGTGCACTTCATACTAACGCAACATCTAAGAAGATGTTTATTTAGTTTATAAAAAATTAAAGCTAACCCTTAACTGGAGAGGTATGGTCTACGAGACCGCATTTTCTTTCCAAAAAAGAAAAAGGAAAGAAAGAAAATGTGGTCGTTTCAAATTGCGGGTTCCTTCAAATTAAATTTTCTAATTAATATATATAAGTATGAAAATCGGCCAATATATTCTGCAGATATTTTCTTGATATATAAATTCAACAATTATACGAAAAAAAAAAATGACAATGGGTAAAATTGATTCTTTTTTTATTGACTTGTGTGACTTTCATAACGCGATTTTCTAGGGCATTTTAAACACACAGGTTAAGAATTAGTATAAAAATCAACTTGTATATATTTCTCTTGGTACATTAATCTATTTTATCAGTTTTTCAGAATGTATGATCACTTGAAAAATTAATTATGCTTGAACATATATATCAGAATCAGTTGAATGCGAACTTTCATGGAAAAACTCATCTATCCAATTATCCTTATCACTAAAATCATTTTCTTCTTCATTTAAAAGTGTCAGGAGCACTGCTTCATAATGCAATCAGTAAATTGGATGATAGTTCAAGACCTAAGTTTTAGCGCCATCTGCTATGCCTTGCTTATTACTGAGACATTAACAGGGGAGAGAGGTCTTAGAGACCATGCTCAAAGAAATAAACAGAATTATTTTTAAAAGAATCCACTGAAACCAGTTGAAAAAATGCATGTGTATTGAAAGTCACAAAACTGGTAGCTATAGGATCAATCCATTCAATTAAGCTTAAAATAGATTAAGGATGACCGAAAATCCATCGCTTGTGGTCTCACAGACCGCACATCCTCAATTAAGGTTAATACAAACAAGAACACTAAATGACTAATGCACTAAGCTCTACAAAGTATTGTATTAACAATTCAAAATACGATTATTCGCTACCTTTCGGCTACGAGACTGACGCTCTACCAACCAGACTACCGTGACTCAACAAATTTATAATGGCATAAATATTCATATGTGTGAATAATAATGTATGAAAATGCACCTCTTCAATCGGAAATTCATTCGAACATTTTACTTCAAATACTCCACAAGTTTGTTATTGGTATTTAGTCCTTTTTTACCATTTTCAGTAAAAATTATCATTATATTTCGTCCTATTTACCATCTCATTTTTGTCATTTATTCAAATGGATTGTTGTACCATTGCATTCATTAAATTGTAATACTCATTTTGACTTGTGTATTTTTTTATATTTAATGGTTTTACAGTCAAAAACGACATAGCAACAGGCCTCATTCTGCTTCCAACCAAATTCCATATTCCATGGAAACAATTATATGCCTAAAGTTTCGTTCAAAATTGTAGCGGCATTTCATGTTCATTATCTCTTTTTCAGTTTGATATTCGAAAATTATTTTATATGCGCATAAACTCAAAATTTTTAAGTACAGTAAAAGCTCCTTATTCGCGCTTCCTTCATTCGCGTTTTCACTATGCGCGGAATAAAAAAATGCGACCCGAATCCTCTATTCTCGGCTAAAAATTTTTTTATTCGCGGATCTAATAAGTACATACATAATAATAAAAGGATTCCAATAGGTATCCAACCCAATATCCTTTGCAAATGCCGTCAAATGGACTAATAAAAAAAGTAAAATAGATCTTATGACAACTTTGCCTAAAATATGTCGTTGAATGCAAGCTGCAAACATAGCCAAAATCGCGAATGGAATAGGACGAGATGGGTTCGAACAGATAGAATCGAGTGACATTCAGGAATCGCTTGAATCGCAAGATGAAGATCTGACTAAAGACGACTTCGAAGAAATGTTAAATTCACAGCCCATTGACGAAGAGGCTTCAACAAGCACTGGAAACGTGACATTTAATTTGAAAAATCTTAGAGAAGGTTTAAGAATGGCAAATGAGCCTTGCGATTTCTTTATGAACGTCTATGGAACAAAGTCTTATTTTTAAGAGGCAAATTGCTAATGCGACTGCTGCGTATCAGTCTGAATTGAAGGAGTTTTTTAAAACTGCCAAGCAAGAGAAAATTACAAAATTCTTCAAACCATTGCCTAAGCCTTAAGATAATGAATTCAAATATTCAAAAAACTTGAATTAAATTGATTTTTTTATGTATTTTTTTTGTCACCTAGGAACGTATCCCCTATAATCCCATATAAATTACCATTCGGTATTCACGGTTTCTGTAATCGCGGCATATTTATGGAACATATACCCCTCGAATAAGGAGCTTTTACTGTATTTTTAATTTTATTTAATTAGATGTGTGCTTATTGATTCTTAATTTTTAATGATATTATATAAATATTATTAAGGCTCTTTTTATGTGTATAATATGCTTTTTATCTTACTGTCTTATGTTAATAAATCAAATTAGATATGTTCTAAAAATAATTACTCATCGCTCAAATTCCATTTTCACTGTAACTTTAATTTCGAAGTTGCGTTAGTTTTTAATTTTCCCACGTAATCAAAACGTTGAAGCGTGCACATTCTTTCTAAGTTATATAAGATTGAAATTTTTTTAAAAGTCCGCTATTTCATATTTTTTGCTTAACCACTCTGTTTATGTGGGTAAATAATTTTTTGCCTAAGATATGTTGGCAAAAGTTAAAAATAGATTACATTTATAAAATTCTAAAAAAAAAACCCGTCAAAAAACGCTCAACGACTGTTTTTTTAATCCAAGTTTTACTAGATATGTAATATAAGGCGGTAACTGTAGGAAAACACTTTACATTTTGCAAAGTTTGATACTAAAAAGTTTTTAAAAAACATAGTTATACGGCTTCTTTGATGAAAAAAAAAACCAATTAGTAGAAATTTTCGTCTACATTTTTCTATGCACAATGTAAAATGTCATGCTTCTCCCTCTAGAATTTGCTGAGATATGAAATCGTAATTAAATAGCTTAATGACAAATTTCATATCATGGCTATATTTGAATCTTTTTCTGTGCATTTTGGGAATAATACACACACCTCATGCAGTATTATATGCTCGAAATGTGCTTATAATGCAATTATTAATCCTTGTTGAATATATCAATTTAAATACCTACTAAACTTGTTTAAAATGGACATTTTTAATATCTATAACAAAGTTACATTCTTCAAATATCAACTGCACATATATTTAATGCAAAATAATTATATAATCTTAAATGATCAGAATTTCAAAGCGTTTCTTATTACTGAAATCATTTTTTGATGAAAGTAATGCTTAGTATTAAAAAAAAGAACTGGAGAAATTGTGACTAAGGATCAATCAAAATAAATTACAGTATAAATGATAATCAAATTTCTCTCATGATGATTGAACGTTGGGTTTATAGACAAATTTGGGTTGAATACATTTAATTTCTTAAAATGTAAGTTCTGTCGGATTTGTAATACATAAAATTGAAAGCTACAATAGTGAATTTTGAGTAAGAAAAATAATTTTTAAGTCATTTTTTATCTTAATTTAAGTCATTAACTAGTTTAAACAGCTTTGAAACAATTACATGACTCTCAAATTACTCATACGTCGATAATTTGAAAAAAGATCCCCCCTATAACAAAATAGGTCGAATTCCAAAAATTTCTCACAAAATCGGAATTTTTAAGCTAGAAAGCGAAAATCAGGTTTAAGTTGGTTTAAAATGATCCCGTGACAGATAAAAGATCACACGAAATGATAGTTTTTGCTTTTTTTATTATCTCAAAAATTTTTCATATCAAATTCTTTTTGTCAGACAGAAAAATGGAAAATGAAAGTTAAAAAAAATATTATCATTATTATATTATATACATATCTCCTTGCTGTTTGGTGTTGTTTCCCGTTTTCTTCTTTATGCTTCTTCAGGTGATAATTTTTATGACCCTCCCTTTATTAGTCAGAGAGGATAATTGGGTACATGACGGATATTCGTGCCAAGTTGTAACTTTTTATTGTTGATAAGTCGCCAAATATAACAACTTTCTTTATCATTTTTTAATAAATCAAAAAGCTAAAACTTAATTCCTCAAAAGCGATAATCGCCAGTTAATAAGCTTCTTTAAAATAAAAAATAACAATATACCAGTAATTTTGCCTATAGAAATGTGAGAAAAGAGCGAAAGATTTAGAAAATTTAATTTAAAATTATGAAAAACTTTTTTCAAAATGTTTCATGCTGATTATAAGCAAGGCATTAGTATAACTCAACTAAGTTACAATATCATCAAATAAGTGTATATTTAACTGTATATTTAGTATAACTATCACTTCAGGTAACAGTATGTACTTAAACTGGATACAATATACGTTGGTTATTGGAGTCAACAGATATTATAGTCAGATATTGAAATTTACGTTGACATGTACAATTGCATGATTCACAATCTGACAAAGAGCTATAATTATCCACATCAAGCATTGCACAAGGTATAATTTGCTAGATGTTATTGTTAACAAGAATTACTAACAAGAGGCTAACGTATTTGTAAGATGCTAAGATTTTTTTCTGTTTTAACAAGCTTATCTCTTTATTTCTCATTTTGTATGCTAGAATAAGTAATTGAATATTATTGCTGCTCGCTCTTGATTCAACAGTGATTTCAATTTGCGTTTTAAATATTTATTGATTGCTTCATTTTTTTTTCCATGTGTTGAAGGTTTTTACTAGAAACTTTGCCTTTTTTTGTTGAAACACATTGTCCTTATTACCTTACTAAACGCCTTCAGCAGGTCACAGGAAATATTAGTTTTACTTTTTATTTCCATTAAATTTCCTATGCATAACATAAATGATTGTATCAAGTAAATATGTCTAAGTATCCCATCATGGTAGTGATCAAAGCATTTTGATTATAATAGCTTTACACCTGTTATGTTCCTTAAAGTTAAAGGCATTATTAAAAGTGTTACTGGACGTCTATTCTTTCATCTCCTTTTTACCATGCAATAATTTAACTTTCTTATACCAAATGCAAACTATAAAATAGAACACACTAATTTGATCAGACTCGGCTGTCAATAGAGAAAACATCGCGAAAATTAAATATTTCATAGGATATGTGTTTTTGTGACTTAAGGCACTTTAAGTCCTTATCACACGGCATCCGCACTTTTCGTCAGCAATTTTCTATTTCTACCCTCAAGAACCAGTTAAGCAAGTTTTTCATCATCGTCAACTTTTTCTAACCAGCCTGAAAATGCCGACGATAGTGACGGAAATATTATCTGCAAACGAAATTCACCCAATCATGTGAAAATTTGAAGTGACATCATTTTCGTTGTCGTATGTTGACGGAAAGTGCGGAAGATATTTCGCCGTGTGATAAGGCCTTTACAAACCAGTTGACAGTTATCTGTCAGAAACTTAAGCCAAGTGAGCGTCTCTTATTTTTTTCAATAGTTCTAAATAGGGCGTAGAGTACAACTCAGCTACTCCATGTGTTACATTCACTTGCGCAGCCCGTTTTTACAGGGGTCACATTCATGTACCTCATACAGAGCACAAAAATGCCAATAATGACAAAACCAGGGCTCGAACTCTGGATACTCAGATCACGGGGAAGACGCTCTCCTTCGTTGTCAGGACGCTGGCTCATTGGATAATAAAAAAGATTTGAATTTTATATTGAAATTTAATGTTGAAAATTATGGAAAAAAAATATTAAAAATTTAAAACAAAATTAAAAAAAATATTTAAAAAAACTTTTAGATATATATATATTTAATTTTATATATTTTTAATTTTTTAAAATATTTTTATAAAACATTTTATAATAAAAAATATTAATTATTTTTATTTTTTGACAAAATTTTGAAAAATTTACTTGGTATTTGATTTGGTAAAATTCAAGACTGTTTTTAATTCCTAAAATTATTTAAAATGGCGCAAAAATCTATTTTATGCAATGATGGTTTCGAAAATTATCCACAGCCAAAATCTCACTAAATTTTTAAATAATTAAAAATTTATTTAAATTTTAAAAATCGTTCCGAAATGTTCTTTTTTACTCCAGAGCATACGTAGGTCAAATTTGGTAATTCTGAGACACATGGTCTGTCCAGTATAGAGCCAACACACACATTTTCTTTTATTACTGATAAAAATATTGATATATATTATTTACAAATTTGTTGTAATACGTTTCTAACTAGAGTCAATAATCTACAAGGAAATAATTTTAATAAAAAACTTAACACAAATGAAGGATTTTTGTAAGTACAATTAACTCTAATTTCTACTTTAATTTTTTAAACAAAAACAATCTATTCTGAAGAAGTAATTTCGTAATCGCTGAAAATTATGAAAACAAACTAGAAAGTTCCAACTTTTAATATAGAACATGAAACACGGTTTCATTTTTTGTTTCAAACGATGAGGGATCTCTGTTACTTATTTTCAATAATGTCTATACCTAAGCTTTTCTTTTTTGCTTCCTCACATAGAAAAATAAAGTGTGATTTCTAGAAAATTCGATCCATATATGTAGAGAATTAATAAGCAGCCATTACCATTCCACATTTAGTTTTATTTTATTGTAATAGGTGGCACCATGGATTCCACTGAATACCACTGATACAAAGTCTAATACGCGTGACGTCAAGTGTGAGAAAAAGCAAACTGTGAACATTCGCTCGACAGAGAGAGGGAGGGTCGTTCGATTCGATAATATGATTCTTTAATACGCAACATAGTTTTGGCATCAATTATTTGGTTAGGCTTCATCCTTGGTGTCATCTAAAGATTATACTTTTTTTCTGTTGTAAATAGCTTGTCCTGTCGTAATTCTTAATGTCTTTTCTTTATTCTTTGCTGTTAATAAATTTAACTTTATTATTCAAAAGTTTCTTTTCTTCAGTCAATGAGCCTAGACACTGATTTAAATGGGGTTGAACGGGCATTTTATCCCATCCAGTTCCGACATATATTTTAATGAATCTCTGCACTTCACTATCCGTGACTTCAAAAAAATTAGTTTTGGGGACATTGACTACTTTTTTAACTGCGGATACAGTTACTCGAAAGAAGAATAAACAGCACAAATGAAATATTAGTTGTATGTTTAACATAACTGCAAAGAAATATATCAAATTTTAGAGGAATTTAATCAAGGTATCCGATTAGGTTAAAAACGCTGGTTACCAACCACATTGTCTAATATATATATTTTTTATAGTTCTTTCTTCTAGTTCAGACTTTCCTTTTTCCAAAGCAGTTTATATTTTTTAAGAAAACAGTGGCCTTACCTAACAACTAGGGTAACATATTTTTCAGCTTAAATCTGTCTTTGAACTATAGTTTTCACAAAACTTTCCTTTTCATAAAAATTCTAGACAAAATTTCATTTCATTAAAATTCATTTTCATAAAAAAAATCTCAAAAACAGATAATAGAGGTATTTACGTAAAACTTTTAGCTTATGTTTTAAATAATATGGGCAATGAAATACATCAAAATTGTTATTGTTACTGAAATACTTTTTCATTTATAGATTTTTTAAAGAAAAATTAAGTTGTGAATTAATGGAAAAAATGCATATATATGTATTTTTTAACCTTTAACTTATTTGCATCTAAAAATCTTTCTTAGATTTTGGTTCATTTCATTCATCATTATATTCCGCAACCTGTGTAGAAAGAAAAATAGAATTGCTGCATTAAAGTTTTGTGTAATTAACCGTTTTGGTTAAAATTCATTACAATTTACTGCAAATTTTCCTATTTCTCGAAATATATGATATTTTAAAATAATGTTTTTGTATTTATAGTATTTTATATTATAATTCGCAATGCGTAAAAAAAACCATCATTTTAAATAGTTTTTGAAAATTTCAATTTTTCATCAATTTGTCTTCGAACGTAGTCGCATACCTTAAACAGTTTTGGGAAATTTCATTTTTTGATCAATTTTCCTTCGAACGTAGTCGCATGCCTTTAATAGTTTTTGAAAAATTCAATTTTTGATCAATCTTCCCTTCCCCACCCCATACAGTTGAATACGGATACCATAAAGAAAGTGCACAATGCGATAAAATAAATCTAACCCGGGGTTTCTTCATGAAACTATGGTCAGGTTTGCATGTAGTAAGCCATATTACTGACTCCTTGTCCCGCTTGAAGGCACTGGGAAATAAATACGGAATGACGGGATCGCTGCTACAGCAAAGCTGATGGGAGCTGTGGTTGAGACCTAAAGGCCATCACCGCAAACGGTACAACCCTTCCTGTAGGAAGTACGTCCAATCATCGATGGGAGGGCCAGAACCCCTACCTTTAGGGTATCCGCCGGCTTGCACAATGTAAGAATGAAATGTTTGTCTATAAGTAGGTGTGTCTAATCATGGTTGTTGCTATTTGGTAGGATCGAACTCGGGACCTTACAGATGGCATGACCACAAGACTAAAAGTGATCACTCCGTCTTGAGGATGTTATCTGGCTTATAAAGCTTCCACTACATGGTAAATGAACATTTCAAAAAATCTAGATAAATAAAATTTGGTAAGCAAAATTTATTTTAAATACCTATATATATATATTCATTTTATAAATGATTTTTATTAAATTTATGATTACAAACCACTTTTAACGACCAATTTGTAAGTCTAGATTATTGGGTTTTTAGGTTGTTAAATTATTATGGGATGCATTTCATAAAAGGAAGATATTTTCCCTTTGCACTGTGACACTTTACAAGCACGGTGACAGTTATATGTCAACGATTTAAGCAGAATGAGTGTCTTTTGTTTTTTCACAAGCGCCAACTAGGGCCAGGAATGCGACTTCTTCATGCCTCACAACCCTATTTATGGGGCGTACGTCATTCATATATTTCATTCATTCATCGACAAATCGTAATTTTAGACCTGAATCAGAGATTGGCCACTTCTGAACCAGTGGCATTACTCTTGACAAGGAGGACTTTGTGACCACGGCAGATTTATGCGTGCACCAAATACACACACACGGAGAGTCTTCGGTCGGCGGGCTTCCAACTCTTTACCCATGGGTTGCCAATCCATCACCTACCCAAACAATCAATCTCGGCTTCTAATTCCCTTTGTAATTTGATAAGACTAAAATACCTGAATTCAATTACAAGGAGTATTATATTGCGAAGTAAAAGCGGAAGTGATCTTGCTATGGATTGAATGGCTTGCTAGTGCACGTGCTCGAATATTTTGATGCAGAGTTTGAATTCCATCAGAGGACTTCAAAAGTATACCAAATAGAATGAAAAATATTATAGCTAAATAAAAAATCGTACTGAAATAAAATTTATATAAGCAAAAAGGTTTGTTTTTTCTTTTTTCGGTTTTTGGGTAAAGATAAGTAATTTTATAAGAATTTTTTCGGAAAATATGAGCATCAACTTCCGAAGGCGTGATATAATGATTGTGGCTAGATTTAAGATTAATAAATGGCTGCATTAAAATTGAAAAGTTTTGGAGTGTTTTTACAAAAATACAATCGGCAATTTTTTAATCTAATTTGATAAACTGTTTGTTAGCATTTCTGTTGCACACTCAGGAATACAGACTTTTTAAAGAGTTTTAAGATGACTGACAGGACTTTGTTGGAATTTGGTATGAAAACGTACATTAATCTTAAATCCAAGATTATTTACCTGCCAATGGTTAACCTATTTTTGCACTTTTTATTGGAAAGCCTCTTCTTAATTTCTTTTATATATTCTTATAATTTTTGTATTCATTAATTTTAAATTTTCGAACTCTTTTTGAAAAAAAAAATCCTTAGAAAAATACCTCTTACCAAAAAACTAAAAATTGTGTTCAAAAATTAAATAGCAACATTAGCCAATCAGCAAAAATTAAATAGGCAAAAAATTTTTTGTAAATCTGTTCAAAAATTAAACATTATGTATAATGCGTATATTTTGTTGTTGTTTTGTTTTGAATAAAATAATTTTAAATTTTACAAGAAAGTTCGCGATTAAAGTTACTGGGAAGAATGGTTCGCAGAAATAGTTTTCGAGTGGGGGTTAATTTTTATAAATACAAAAAGTAACCATTAATTTACAAATGTAAAAGAAATTCAAGCATTTTTTAATGCACATAAGAATTAAAAATATATGATAAATTCAAAATTTAAATTATTGTTATAACTATTGCGAAAAAAAGGAAATTTTATAATTTATGAAAAAATGCAAACAGTTATTTTCGGTGCTTTGAAATAGCTTAGGCTGTGCCCTTTTTTCATCAATCGAAAAAAACTTTTTAAAATTAAAATATAATTTCACTTAACGATATTAGATGCTTTTTTAAACTAGAATCCTAGTCATCTCTACAGCTTCCGGCTCTTGAACATGAGACTGACAAATTAATTTTGACGTCTTCCCGATGCCGAAAAGAATAAAATTTGCCCAAAACTAACTTTGAAAAATTTGGAGGAACCTCTTTCGCCCAAGGGTATTGTATAACGTCCAACTCCTACCAAGAAATAATCTTCCCCAATAAAATAACTTTCTTATTGGAATTCTTTAACGAACCGCTGCTTAAAATCGCGTGAGACTCTGAATCAAAAAATAAAAACACAAATTCCGCAGCAGACGATAAAATTACTGTGCTGTTCCATCCGCCATCCATCCTGCCACCTAGCACGATAAGAAAGAATCGGAACCAGCCGAGTGTATTTTACTGATATCAAGTAAAAAAGAAACGGAAGATAAACACTGCTGTTCTCTGTCACCCCCTTCACCACCCCTTTTAGAACAGGACAAACATTAAAAGCATTCTTTCTCCGAAGAGCTACCCCTAAATGGCGACGCAGGACTCTTTCTGTCCATAAACAGTGCCTGGCGGCCTCACAAAGGGAGAAGGTGTCTAAGACAGCGTCTCTGATCCAGTCAATATTCGAAAGAAAGAAATCGTTTGGAACCTCTCTAGTAGAGAGATCGATTATCTATAAATAGCAATCGGAATCGGCGGCTAACCATTTCCGTTCCCTATACTTGTTGCCGCCATTCTTAGAAAAGCTTGTGTGCGTTTGTTTGAATATTATTATTTTGTCTTCATTTTACGACGATTCTTGGGATTAGTTTCAGAGGATGTAAAACTACAGCAAAGTCAAACAGTGGTTAGAAGAAGGAGCTTCATGAAAAGACAAAACATGTTAACGATTTCGAACTAAAGCATAGTTTTTAGGCAGACGCGGAGTCTTCAGTTTAATATGTGCATTTAATACTAAACATTAACATTTAACACTCATTACCAAAGCATTTAACACTTAATATTTACCTATTTCTACCAAAGCAT
>JAPMOQ010033701.1:140588-172784 GCA_026543055.1 Argiope trifasciata
TATTTCTACCAAAGCATTTAACACTTAATATTTACCTATTTCTACCATAGCCGGTCAAATGAATGGATTTCATGTTTCCTTATTGAATGTATGAAACATGAATGTAAATTAAGCAAAATTGTTCATTGTCAACTTCTATGTATTACAAACAAAAAAAGTAAGAATTTTTTATTCATTGTTTATGTTATTTTTTACATATACAAATTGTTTCCTTTTTGCATTTTCCACAAACATGTTTTTCACATTTAGAATAAACTTCGATGGTTTTATTTTCGTTACAATATCCTATCTGACATGTCTAACGTTAGTAAAATTCTGTAATAGATTTAGGCATTGGCCGTTTTGTATTTCTTTCTGTTACGTTTGTACTGGCGTTTCGAAAACTAACGGCAAATTCTACTGCTAAATGAAGTAAAAAAAATCTTGTCTAGTGATATTTTAGTCTTGCAGAAAATCCAGTCATTTATGCCAACTAAATCAAAAGTGTGTAACTAACCGAATACAGTATGTTGGAATACGCATTACATCGTAATTTATGATCCGATAACCTTATAAAGCAATTGTTCACCTAGTCAAATGACCGACTGCAGTACATAAAGGTGTACGATGAGTATTTCTCAAAATAAATGAAAAATACAAATACAAAAAAAGAATATTAACTGTATATAATTAGAATAATCATTAAGTCAAATGTGAAAAAGCGATATGATATACGACATTTTTTATGCAACCGTTCATAATTGGTCATTTGACTGTTTGTGATAATGTTCAGTTTTAAAACACATAACATAACGCCATCGTGCGCCCCCGGTGCCTATAACATTAAGTTATCTAACCGGTTAGAAGGGCACAAAATGAAAGGGTAAAAAAGGAAGAAAGATATAAGAAATAAAGAAAGACAGAGACGACAAACTAACCAGGTATCTCCAGAGAGATTCCCATTGGTGTCGAATCTTACACGACTACATTCAGTTTT
Source organism: Argiope trifasciata (assembly GCA_026543055.1). Classification (NCBI taxonomy): domain Eukaryota; kingdom Metazoa; phylum Arthropoda; class Arachnida; order Araneae; family Araneidae; genus Argiope; species Argiope trifasciata. Next base: position 141,565 of record JAPMOQ010033701.1, read on the forward strand.
GGGGTGAGGTAATAATTACATGGGGGGAACAAAAATAAGTTACACTTTTGAAGTTATATTTTCGGCTGATTATGATTGGCAATTTGGTCTCAGCTATTGTAAAATCCTGAAGAGGTCTTGATATTTATGGATATGATTTATTATGGAGTGGATCTTGCTGCGTGAATGGATGTTCGATGCAACCCTCCTGTACCATTCTTCCTCAAAACGTGGCTCTGGCTTTCTCATGTGCCATGAGAGAGTCAGTAAGCATTCGGTGGCATAGTGAATTGGGGATCCTATTTCCCCACAGCTACAGCAAGGAGAGATGGCCAGATGGAATTAGCGCTGGTATGTTGCGAATGGACCATGTCCAGTGAAGAAAAGAACATTCGCTCTGCTCCAGTTGGTAGCGTAGAGAGAAACTTTCGGTATTATATTGAATGTGGATCGGCCTGTTTCGCCTTCTTCCCACTCCTTTTGCCATCTTGACATCATCTCGGTTTGGAGGATGTTCTTCAGATGACATTTTAGAAGCCTCATTGTATTATGATCTTGATTAGCGAGTTTTAAAACACAGAAAGTTCATTTTCTAAATTCAACATTAATTATTCCATTTTTCGGGCGATCAAATATAAGCAAAGAAACTAGAGTATAGAAACTGTTTTGCAATTTTCTATCTTTCGATTATACCGAGAGAATGAGAAATTTTATATTTCTTCAATTAAATGCTCAAGAAGAAATAAATTACTTGGAATCTTTTGGAAAATTCCAGATATTCTTTTATATTTATTTCTTGCACCATAAACTAATCTCGTAACCTAACTAAAAGTTTCTATAATTAATATTGATTCTCTTGTTTAATAACAAACTAATCTTCAATGGTGATGGTGGGCCTCATGTCGGTAAATTGATTCTAAAGATTTGGCTTGTGTATGGGATTAGTTATCTTTAAAACTGACATTGTTGACCAAGTGTCCTCTTATTAATATAATTCAACAGCTTGTAAAGGGTCCTTTCATCATTCTTGTTCTAAGATGGTTGTTCGAAATCTTGAGATTCATAACCCAAAAAATTTAGTATTGCTTCCAAAAATAGTATTAAAATAATTTAGGTACTTTTTCGTTATACGCGTCTAAGATGTCGCCAATGTGAGTTAATGCGATTCAGGTCGCCAAGCGAAGTGAATGATAAAAAAATGTCACCAATGTGAACAAAACACGAACAAAGACGCCAAGTATGTGAAATTTGACGTACTTTTGAATTTTTAACGACTTCTTGGCGATTTTTCACTTTTTCCAACAAACGATTATTTGGTGATCTATTCATTGCCCTCATATAACGGAAAAGTGCCGTAATTTGACTAATTTTTTTTCATATCTAATTTTCTATATTTGTAAGGACGTATATAAGTAAGGATGTTATTATATTATTATATTATACATCCTTACAGATACGAATACTGAAATATAATTCAATTCATTAGTTTTAGAGCAATTTTCAAAAATAATAGTACTTATTATTTTTCATTCCATTTCCATACGTTTTGATTTAACCTCACTTATTTCACATTTATAAAGATGAAATTTCAGAATACCTTTTAGTATTAACTTTCTAATGTTCTATAGCATTGCATTGCTGTATTCTTGTGTCTTTGTTGACAATGTATTATTTAAATATCTACAGAATTTAATCATCAATAAATCAGTTAAATAAATTTTGATTCCATACTATTGACACTAGTGGCATATGAATTTGATATATCAGTTCACAAATCCATAAATTGTAAAGTGATCATCATAAGTTTAGATCTAATAAATTAAAAATTTTTTAAATAAAACATTCCTCTATTTAACACGTTAGTAAAAAAAATGTTCACTTGAAAACGTTTTATTAAATTAATTTGTCTACCTTATATTAAAATCTGAAAAGACATCGACAACATAAAGAATCCATACATATCAGCAATGGATAATCTCTGATAGTTTACCATGAAAATCCTGACATAAGTCTGATTTGAATATGTGAGCAGGAATTCCTCAGTAACTATCTCTTGAGATCGTGTTAATTTCTCTGATGTCTGTACCTTGTTAATGAGCCTCAAGCCTTCTCGAAAGTATTGTCAAATGTGACAACGCCACTGTAACAATACATGTGATTCGTGCATACCCCACTACCTGACCTCCATGTCAACCGGATCATAATCCGTGGGATTTTTTTTTCTATGTAGTGACCATAAATCACTCGCTTATGTGACATCTACGGATACAATGAAAGATCTTTTATGACGGTGGTCACTGTTGCAGTGGACATAACTGGTATTTTCGAATACGTTCAGATATTGTTTTTACGTCATAAATGTCTATCTTTAAGGGTTTCTTAGTAATGATCCATATGGGGTCAAATTACTATCTTTTTGAAGGACGACCTTTCTGTGACTTCTGCCAACACTCAAGCTCAATGGCTACATTCCGTCCAATAAAACTCATCTGCTTGTTGCATTACTGCATAGCTTCCATCAAACTTATTTAGTTGCTAAAATTGCCTTCATCTTCTTAAAAGCATTCTTAATTCATATCTACCGGACAGTGTCAAATAATAATAATAATTAAGGCTCCAGAAGGTTATATCACGTAATTACAGAAAAACTGAGTTGAGTTTTCTTATTGCTACTACAAACGCTATTCTTATTCATCAAGTATGAGATTTTAGCAGAAATGTCATCTCCCAGATGTATAAATACGTCACCCTAATATAATTTATCGAGTGCAAATATTTCTTGGAGTTACCATTTTATTTTCTGCCAGTTATTATTCATATTCAATAACTTTAATATGAAATCCAATTTGCTGAATTGAAATTTAATTTTTCATACAGAAGTTCACTTAATAATTGATTAAAATCTGTAATAATTGGTTCAATTATTGTATAAAACGTTATAGATGCATCACAAAATTTATATTTAAGTTTATAATTCGATTAATTTATTGATACCCTTCACTGACTTAAAATAACAAAAATTATGCCCAAAGGAAAGTTAATTTTTCTAATTTTTTTTTTCAAATTGTTGAATTAAACTTTTAAAATTATAATTAGATAGATTATTAATTTTGAGATAGTTAAAAGGGGGAATATGTTTTCGAAAAATTCAAAAGGTAGATGAAGTTTAAGTATTCATTTTTCTTTTTTAAGGCAAAAAATATTAAATGGTTCCCGATGCAGGAACATATATTCAAATCGTTTCTCATTTGGCTTCTTTTAATTAAATTTTGAATAACAGATCATTAGTAAAGCAAATTATTTTAGTATTTTAAAACAGTATTGGGAAAGGTTTGTCGTTTTTATTGCATACGGGTTTTCAAAATGGTGTTATATTTTTAAAAAAATGGGAGTAAAAATTAGTCATATTAGACAATTAAAAATTTTTTTATATGGCCATGCATGCTAAATCATCATAACAATTCATTAATTCAATTTGTTAAAACTTGACTTTTAACAATAAAGCAGGGGAAAAAATTGCTTGCAAAAAACATTTCGTGTCGATTTTATACTAATCGTTTCATTACAAAAAATATATATATTGTTTCGTAACATATCATGGTGAAAATCATTTGGTTTGACTCTAAAATAATCCGAAATAAAAGAGAAAAAAAAAATTGAATTTCGAACATTAATAAGCTTAATCTTAAGTCAATGTTCAGAATTAATTAACGAAAAATAGACGTGCTTTCGAAGCTTAATGGCAATTATTTGATATTCTTTCTTCGAAATTGTCATACGGGAAAAAAATGTCAAGCTTATCTCGAATTTATAAAAATTATTTTCTGAAAGTCTCAGGATTAATAAAAAGAACATCTGTTCGTTTTCAAGATAAGACTTTTTTACATAAACTTATTTTTTGATAAAAAGAGAAGAAAAATAAACGATCTGAAGCAACAAATTCTTAATTGAAAGTTAAAGTACATAAAAAGCTTATCAATGCTAGTTTAATGTAAGGATTTGGAAATTCATGAGCTTAGACGTTTTAAAATAGAAATGTATGCAAGAATAGAAAACTACCAAACATTGATATTTTAAATTATTAACATTTATTATTTAAGTATTTTACACTATTCTACATGTTTTTAAACTAATGCAATACGATTTTTTAAAATCTTTTGATTGTTTAATTGCACAATCATCTTAGTAAACCCCAAATATCGTTTGCAGATAAAAAAATATTTTTAATGTCATACTTTTTGATTTTAATTCACTAAATTTAATTAATTGAATTGGAAATTATATAGGTAATAAATATATTATACTAAATATTAATTAATCCTAATTTTTAACTATTAATTTTCAAAAATATAATCAAGAATATATTTAAAATTTAACGATTCAATTAATCAGTGTCAAATCTTCTCAATAAATATTTCGATTAGAAAATTGGAGCGTACTTTGTTAGTTTTACAAAAAGAAATTACTAGCAAGAGATATTAAATACTACAACAACTTTGGAGCCAATTCATCGTCGACCCAACAAACAACTCCTTGCTGCAAATATCTTTGCAATATTATTATTATATTGTGAAGTTTCTATTATATATTTAAAAGCATTAATTTTCTTTCAATGTAAAAAACAACTTATTAAAAACATTGAATATAAAAATTAGGAGATTATTTTTAACAAATATCTACTTTCCGTAGCCCCAATTAAAGCTAATATTGATATCCATCTTAAAACATTTGAAAAATTAAATAGCAAAGAAGAAACTAATTTTTAAATAATAACTCTTCGTCTTTTGCAAATTAGATGAAACTTAACAACAACACTCGTATTTTCGGAATATGGAAAAAAAAATGTTTTTAAAATTTCGCAAATTTTTCTTTTTTATAGAAAAAAATGCTTATTAAAACTTTATGGAAACTTTACTTGTTGACAACAACAAATTTTGATATCGTTTGCAGTATCAAAATGCACAAATTGACTAGTTGTTTGTTTTATCGAAATTTTATTCGGATACGCGATTTTTCGTATATCTGAATGCTTCTCTTTCCTCGTGTTACTAGTATAAAAATAGACATTTTAAAAATGGACTAAATAAAAAAATGACAGGATGAGAAATTTTTTTCTGTGCATATATTACTTCATTTTGAATCAGTTGTACAAAAAAATATATATAGCTTATTTTAAATTGGTAGATAAAGCTTATTTTTCGCCAATATTTCGATTGAGTTAAAAAAATTAACTTCTAAATAACAATTAAATAAAATTAATTAATTACTATAGAATAAAGATATAAAAATATTTTCTAAATAACATTTCAGCCTCGATTTATATAAATTTAAATGGAAAAATTATTATTTGAATTACAGTAAAATCTCGTTACAACGAACTTCACGGGACCGTAAAATTTTTTCGTTATAACGGATATTTCGTTGTAACGGAATTTTCAAAATTGAACATAAGAAACAATTAGATTAAGAAATTATCAAAACCAACCATGAAAAACTGCTTTTCAAGAACGTGGATGCTACTATCGTCTAAAATATGAAAAAAAAAATGACTTACCTCTAGGGAAGCAATCACCTTTAAAAAACAGATTGCAAAGAAATAAAAATTTTATTTTAGAAAGTCCAGGATCTTTTTCTGTACAAGGTTAGTCGTCACATTAGAAACTAAGTAGTTTTGAAGATGGTGAATGCTTGAAAAAATCAAGTCCGGCACATTACTTTGTGAATTAATAAATGATCGCAATGTCTCCAAACTCGCTAACGCTTCTGTTGAAGTAACAATTGGCTCATTGTCCTCTACCACAGTTTCTTCATTTTCATTGCTTTCGTCATCAGCATCACTCCTGTCGTCTTTAACGGATTGAACGATGTCTTATTCTGTCAGTTCATAACTTGTTAGAGCGTTGTCATCTGCACCGAGATAATCGTTGAAATCAACCTCACCTGAAACCGAAGTTTTCTTTTTTGTGGCGTTCCAAATTTCTTCTAACCCCGATTGCTGAGTTTCGTTTGGATTCTCTTCTTATAAATCGGCATCCTCTGGAGCTGAATCATTGTCTACTGAATGGGTTGAATGTTTCCAACAGTTGCCTATTGTGGATTCACTGATGTCATCCCAAGATCCACATATCCATTCAATAGCTTCCTTAATGTTGCATTTTTTCTCCAAATCGCACAAAATTTGACGCAGTAAAAAGGTTCTGTAGCGGGATTTTACTGCTCGGATGATACCTTGGTCAAGAGGTTGAAACTTTGATGTGCAATCAGGCGGGAAATATTCCACATGTATGTTATCCGATTTTGGTGGATTATTATGGGGAGTACAGTTGTCAATGAGAAGAAGGATTTTCCTCCTCTTCTTTTTCATATCTTTATCAAAATCAATGAGCCATTCATTAAAAATAGATTGCGTCATCCATGCTTTTCTGTTTGATTTGCAAATGCATGGTAATGATTTACAGTTTTTAAAACATCGAGGTTTTGCGGATTTGCCAATGATGAGAACTTTTCGCTTCTCTGTTCCGGATTTGTTACAGCAAAAGAGGGCAGTGATTCGTTGCTTTGAAGTCTTCTCACCAACACATTTGTCACCTTTTAAGGCCAAGGTTTTTCTCGGCTCAAGCTGAAAAAAAACTCCAGCTTCATCAGCATTGAAAACATCATTTGGGCTGTATTTTTTGATGAGGGCTGCCACTTCTCCTTTTCTCCATTCGTTGACCGATTCCATCGGCGCGTCATTCGCCTCCCCAGATATGGATTTCATAACCACTCCGTACCGCTCTCGAAAGCGAATCAACCATCCCAAACTAGCACTGAAGTTTTCTACACCCAGCATCTTAGCAAATTCTAAGGCTTTTTCTCGAATTAAAGGTCCGGTCAGTGGAACATTCCTGGACCGAACATCTTGAAACCATTTGAAAACTTCCTTATCAACATCTTCAAATTGGGCTTTACGCAACCTTTTTCTTTGAGGGCCAAGAACAGAAGTTTGCAGTTGCTTAAAAATGTTTTCACGATCTTTTAAAAAAGTTGACAATGTTGATGGAGAAATGCCATACTTTTTAGCCACCTCACCTTTTTTAATTCCATTGTCTACCTCGGATATGATGTTTTTCTTTTCTTCCAAAGAAAACTGTTTCCTTTTCACAGAAGGAGCTATCACTTATCAAGTTGTAGAGTACGCAGAAACCTTACTTTTCGTAACACTTCTCACTCCCGTCTGACAATCTACACTACACGAAAGGCTAGTGGCTTTTTTTTTTTAATTGAGAATGGAACCAATAATCATTCAGTTTTGTTTTCGCACCGCGAAAATTTTTTGTTTACTTCTCGGAAAAATCTGTTTTTGTTTGTTAGTTACACTACCCGCCACCAACTTTTATCATGCAGCTGCGCATCCTTTCGACCCGGGGAGCAGTAAATCGCAGCACCTGCTTCGGAATATCTGTTTCCTCGGAGATGGTGTGGAACCACCTCGGAAATAAGTTGAAAGAAACTCGAAGAAGGTCTGAGTAGCTCGTTATAACGAGATTTTCTTAATCTGATAATTTCGTTATATCGAGATTCATTTAACATTGTTTTAATAGGTTTTCGGTAGGGACTTCTGTAAATTTCGTTATAACGGAATTCGTTGTAACGAGATTATAACTTAAATGTTAAATTCTAACGTTAAAACATTTTTTAAATAACTTATATAATTTGTTTTTAAATGCAAGAACCAAAAAATAGTAAAAAAAAGCATAGTTTTGCGTTTATTAAAAAGGATCTCAATTAGATATACAGCATTTTATTAAAAAAAAAACTCATTTTCAGAAAATATTTCTTGGATTATTTCGATGAAGTAAAATTACTCGCTGAATATCATTATCTAAAAAATATTTTTTGTCCCATTCTTTTTTTTATGGTTTATAAAATTAAAAACATCCCAAAATAATTTAATTTGTATAAGAAAATTAAATTTATAAAACTTTAAAAATAGAAATAGAATTAGAAATATTTTATGAAAACTAAGACATTCTAAAAATTTAATTAAATAAATAAAACAGAATTAGAAATATTTTATGAAAACTCAGACATTCTAAAAATTTAATTAAATAAATAAAACTGAAAACTTTCTTAAAAACATTCATTAAATAATGCTTGATTCCCGATTAAAATGGAAAAAAATGTTGTTCTCTTAATTAAAAAAAATTCTATTATTTTATGTTTTTTATAAACGTACATATGATGCGACATTATTTCGTTTTAATAACTTACAAGAGCTTGAAGCATTACTAACTTTAAGCACCACTATAAAAATTATTCAATTTTAAAAAAAAGTAGAATAACTATTTCTATAAATTCAAAAAATCTCAGCCATATAAACTCGTAAATATTATTCTATTAATGGGCTTTTGTAAAGCACAATTCTGGCTCTCCAATTGCCCCGATGCGAGTAAAGCTCCTCTGAAAGGATGCTTCTTCGACGAACCGGAATAACCCTTGGATGAAAAGCAACTCGCGGATAATTTTGACACGATAATTAACTCGAGAGTGTTATCAGTATTCTCGCAACGTCGGGTGCGATGATTACAGCATTAACTCAAGGGCTGGCCGATAAGCTTAATACTTCCTATTCAAACATTTGCCGAAACATGTATACAATTTGAGAAGCAACTAAGAAGCGAGTTGGAGATGTTGCTCTTTCTGATTACCAATTTCAGGAATTCGTTCAAATAAAAATTTCAAAAAAAAAAAAAGTATAATTGCTGTTAAAAATTCAGAAATATTTTTTCTAGGAAATTATTCGATTTTATAATACAATCAAAGAATATTTAAGACTAGTTGTTGTTATCGATTAGTTGATTCCAAAGCCTTATTATGTATGAAAAGTTTAATAAATTTTTATTATTGATATATTTAGAATGTGTGTTTAATTGATAAATAAATAAGTTTAGAATACGTTTATAAGTGTAAGTTTAGAATACGTTTATAAGTATAACTGATTTTATAAGTTAAGTTTATAAGTTTAATTGTTAAGTTTATAAATTTAGAATACGTTTATAAGTATATTTGATAAGTTTATAATTTTAGAATACGTTTATAACTGATTTTATAAGTTTAGAATACGTTTATAAGTATCAGTTTAGAATAAGTTTATAAACATAATAAGTATAAAGTTTAATTACTTAAAAAATGAATGGTTTCTTCAGAAAAATGTATTTTAATTTCAAATTTAGTTTTTTAATATAGAAGATTTTTCAAATAAATTTTTTATGTAATTCATATTTATATACAAGTTTCTTAATATCATAGAGCGTTTTTTATTTACTGAGTAAAAAATAAATAAATAAAGCTTTGCGTTTAAGAAAACCGAAATACTAAATTGATAAATGTAATAGTTTTATGGAAAGAAACAACAGAATTTGGAAATATATAGAACTGTTATTAAAATTTACCTTTATCATTTATTTCTGGTTAAATCTGGCCTATTATTACCATGAAACTAAAAAAGCTAATAAAATAAAGTTATATTTTCAATATGCAAAGTCTTATCTTCATAATTTACTTATCAAGAAAGAAATAATATTTGTAGTAACCAAAAAAAAAAAGGATTTTTAAAACAGAAACTAAATTCAAAATACAATTTATATGCAATGTATTACAATTTTTATTATATTTTGTACTTGAATGCAACACAGCTTAAAACAAAACGATGCACAAACTCCAGATTAATCAATGAAAATGATTAAGGGATCAAATCAATTGTCCACGATTTTTATTTCAAATTAACAAAATAAATACTTCTTATAGACTACATATTACTACAAGGGTTGTTCAATTGAAAAGGTACGAAACGACACTATGGGTATAAATGAAGACTTTATTCAACGTAGACACAATATGCTTGAGTACAACGATCCCATTGATTAACGAGCAGAGAGATTCCTTGTTCCCAGAATTTCTGCAGCAGTGACCAGACCCAGTTCTTCACAGCGTCTTTGAGTCTGCCGTCCGAGATCCGCTACTTGTTAAAATCCTCGAACATAGAAGAAGTAACTCCAATGTGCACTGTGAGACAGTTCGAAAACTGCCCAGGTTCATCAAGAACAAAAGATCGTGCTTATACCAGGAGGGTTTTGCACCATGATATCGCTAGGACCATACACGCGGATCTAGTTCAAGGGGGAATAGCTCAACCCTATAGGCAGGACATAGAGCCCAGCGATTTTTATTTGCTTGGTCTCCTGAAAAAAAAATCTGCAAGGGAAGATGTTTAATTCGAACGGCGGACTCAAGGTCGCAGTGAAGGAATGGGTCACGTCACTACCCCGAGAATTTTGGTAACAAGGGAACCTTCGGCACATTAATCAGTGGTATCGTTGTGCTTAAGCCTATGGTGTATAGTTTGAATAAAACCACCAATTATAAACAGAGTACCTTTTCATTAGAAGATCCCTCTTAGGAATTTAATGGTTCAAGGAAGATATATAATAGAATGAACAGCTTTCGAATTAATTGCAATCCACTGTATGTTACAAGCATGGCTGACCTTAAAAAATAATTTAACAACCCTTTTTTCATTCTTTTATTGTATAAATATCTTAAAAAGAAATTAAACTGCATTGATTCATTTGATTAAATCTCAAGAAAATCCCAAAGGCAAGCAACTGCTGCAGACAGCTTTGAAAGCGACGCTAATTGATATTCACTCGAACCACCTTGCGGTCCCTCTCGGCTTAAATTAACTGCTCTGTAAAGCAGAGAAAAAAATCGTTCTAATTAGGCTTATCTGTCGAACAAAATGGATCAATACTCTATCCTATTCATGGCTGCAAAGGAACGTTTTAAAACGACTCTTGCTCCAAGATGGCGAAAGAAGTTTTTACACTACAAATTTGAGAACGCAATTCCGGTGAGAACCACTTTTGGGGGAATAATACAATGTGCCAAAATTAAGATCCGGTAGCTGCTCTATCTTCTGCTGATTCAGATATCTTGAAATGAAGTGAAGAGGGGTTATTTAAAAATGTCTTTTCCCAACTAAGCGTTTTGAAGATGTCATTAGATAAGTAATTCGACATTTAAGATACGGTCCTCAAAATATAATACAATATAAGAATGGAGTCAAAATCGTTGCCCAGCAAGCGTGAGCTACGAAATAAAAGTTTTTAAATGACTCGATAAAAGGGAATTTCAATAATTAAAGTGTCTATATAATATAAAAAGCTTACATGGACGCAAAATTGGGCCGAATTCATTAATTATCATTTGGATACACTTCGAAATCACCCAAGAACATCAACACACGGTTTGATAAGATTTTAAGCGAACGCTTATCTTGCAAAACTTTTTTAAACAAAAAATTAATGTACAAAATTTTTTACCATGAGTTTAAGTCGTGTGCCGTATCGATTTTAAAACAAAATTGTTTCGAAAAAGAAAAAATAGGTCGAATGAAAATACTAAAGAATCGTTCATAAGAAGATTCAGGCGTAATGAACGAGATAGGGTTAAACGTCAATGTGTATGGAGTGAAGTTTCCAAATTACAGGATCATAGTTGTGGGACTCGATTGAAAAATTATGAAAAAAGCTCTTTTTGTTTGTTTGTTTCTTTGGTGGATGTATCTAGATATTTAAATTAAAGGTTATATGTGTTTACAAAGAGCTTGTAAGGATTGGAGAGATCATGCTGACTGTAGAAATAGAAGGTTGATGTTTTGGGCTCCAATCATTAAACATTCTTATAAAAATATTTTCCGGTATTAAACACAATAGTATATATATACATCCTACGAGCTGAGCCTAGCCTCGCGCCGACGATCAAAAGAAAGAGAAGAGAATGTTGATTAATTGATTGGATATTTATATATGGTTTTATTCTGATTTTCTTTTCGATTAAGATTACGATACACGATAATAGTTTCTGGTTACGTCGCACTAGATCAGGACCAGCACATAGGTTACAATAATTTGTATTCACTACAAGCTTAATGCAGGCGATTTTCGCTCTACATTTCTCTCTTTCATTTTTTTAAATCATATTTTGGAATAAATTGAAACTGAATATATCTGTTGCTAGACTGAAGTGGTTAAATAGATGGCGAGCTGGAATAAGTGGAAACTCATGAGCAGTTCCTGGGGGTTGGCGAGCATAAGGGGGAGGAGCCCGCTTGTTATTGATTACAAAATATAACAGTCTGCAATGCCTGATTTTATCAAACACTAATTGGTATCTCAGAAGAAATAATTTTGGAAACATCATTTGAAATAGCTATCTTCTTTAATTATTAATGGTAGAAAGAGTATTTTCTTGTCGACAGTGAATACATTCAATGAAACTGAATGACATACGAAGAAGAAATACAAATGATATTTATTATTCACTTTATTATTCAAGTCTAATTTAGAGTAGGCACATTTTTTTCCCATCTGCAGTAAAAACTAATTTCGTGTCTATTCAACCTGTGAGTACCCAGCATACGACTGGCCATGTGCAATACCAATTATTTAGGTTCAAAGCAATAAGTTGGTGGCATTTCATCGCCATCGGATGAATGATACGACAGCATACATAAAATAAGAATCAACAAAAATATTGTTTATATATAAGACAGCATTTTGCAATTTATATAAAATCTTATAATTTGTTTATGTATATAGATACAGATAATCGAAATCAAATGTTTTAAGGATTTGAAGAAAAGATTGCTTTTGTCAATTATTTGATAAAAACAACTACATATTTAGTTTGGTATTTCAGATACTGTTCTAAAAATAATAAAATATACACAACACCAATAATGTCAAATGTGTAACCAAAAAAAAAATAATTACATGCATTAACTATTCTTAATTCCTAATAATACACAATTAATAATAGTACAACAGCAACATTCTACAATGACTTGTTATTATTAGTCGTTTTACATAGAAATAAGTAAACTAAATCAAATTAAGGCAGGGAAATGAAGGTTTAATTCAATGAAAATGGAATACTTGAATTTTATAAATGTTTGCCAAATAAGTTTGAAAACATTCGAAAATCAGCATATGAAATTATTCTATATTTTGAAATACTAATGAGCTCAATCATTTACTGTCACTTATGAAAGAAATTCCATCTTCAAGAGCCAGAATTAGTAGAGTTAATCTGAGGTTAATTTTGAAATCGCTGCAGACAAGGTATCATTTTCAGTAGAAAAGGTAATAACAAAGAAGGGATGCCAAAAATTAGGAAATAAATACTGAACTTATTCCATTTGTGTTTCTGGTAACAGTTCTGCTGAAACAACCTTTGTGGGTAAACCATATGCTATTTAAATGACACACATAGAATATTCAGACGAAATACAGTATTATGAGACGACCACTTTTCGACGATTCTATCTCACATTGTGGTAAGACTAGAAAGGATATTCAATTCCGGAATTCAACTTATTGTTAAATGTAATCATCTCCTCCTTTCCTCTCACACCTTTTTAGTTGAATTAAACCCATCCTAACGCATGCGCAAAAGAGCGGGGGGGGGTTAGAATCCGTTGGCAATCAATAATATAGGGCAGAGGCTGGCAATCTATTAAAATGGAAGAGCCCAAGGCAAAAATTTATAAAATTTTCCAGATTTTAAAGAGCCTTTAAAATTTTTCAATTTAATATTATAGTATTTTCTTATAGGTATTTGATTTTTGATTTAAAATAAACTGCTTTAAATACAGAATAATCTTTATTTATATAAAAACACAAATATAGATAATTGCATCAATGGGAGCATTGGCATTGCATGCCTTTTGAAAGTTTGAATAAATCTGGCTTGTAGCTTGTTTTCTGTTTCAGGCAAGACTCTAGAGTTTCATTTGTTAGTTGATTTCTAAGTTTTCATTTTTATTATATTTAAAGTTTGCTCACACGAATATGTCGACTCTAAAATCATCAGCACTTCATATGCACACTTGCTCAGCTCACTGCAGCATTCTGGAAAGCTCTTCCATGCGTCGAATATGAGGGCTTCAACTCGCGGAATTTCTTTTAGATTCATCCACTTGTGCTGCGCGATGTGCATGCATTTCTGGACTTCCAACTTGCTCTTGAGTTCTGTGAATTTACCACTCCACAAGTCTTTGGTTTTCAAATCTAACATTTGCATTTGAAGCGATCCAAAATTAATTCCAAATGGCTCAATGTTGATCTCATTTGTATTTGAGCTAAGAAGATTTACTATGAACGAGAGAATATTTTTTGTTTGCTCTGAATTGCTTGAATATCTCACCGAATCGATGCACGATCTTTTTTAAAATTACGCGAAAGTTGTTGAGGGATAAGGCATTTGAAAATATACATATTTATTTATTTATTAAAGGGTTTTGATAACAAATTATTAATTTTTCGTATGGAACTGGGGAGCCGAATGCAACTCGAGAGATGCAGGATGCCGACCTCTTTTATAGGGTATAAATGTGAAATTTTGTGACAAAATGTGACTAAAACTAGAAATTGTGGCTAGAAATGTGACTAAAACTAGAAATTGTGGCTAGAAATGTGACTAAAACTAGAAATTGTGGCTAGAAATGTGACTAAATGGGAATTTTTATGAAACTAGAAGAGTAGCTAATGTCGATATGCATGATAAAAATTTAATTATTTTTCAAACCCATTTCTTTTTTATTATGGATTTATTTTATTTGTTATTAAATTTTTTAAATTGTTATTCAATTATTGTTTGATGGCTTGCATTTAAATTCAGAAGGAAATATTTTTTATACATTGTTTCATTTTGAAATACATAAAAGCAGAAAGTTGTCATCAAAAAAACAAAATTATCTTTAACTGAAAATAATCGTAGATTGCAAAAAAATTAATTGCATTTAGGGCAATTGTTTTGAATAGCCCAGAATAATAATCTTTAGGAAATATTAAACATAAAAATTATCACCAGTCTATTATTAAATGATCTAATGAGAACAATTTTCCTTGACTTTTTCGTTAAATATTCATTATTTCTCAGAAATAATAAATAAGCGCCATTTTAAGATAATTTATTTTATTTAATTTGGTTATACTTTTCAAAAATTTGGTAGTTTTAAAAGAAATGTGCCTACGGCAAAAGTTAGTTATTGTTCAAATTTGAAAACAAAATTTTCTTTTCACTAAAAATTGAAGACGAAAGCTCTTTTGAAGTTTTTAAGTATTTTTATTTCTTACATTATAGATAAGACAAAAATTTTGTATTGTTTTGAAAATATCAAGTCTTATGCTGAAAAATACAAGAAAAAACTCATTACATGCATAAAATTGTATTTTTAAAAATTCAACAGAATTATTCATTAATTTTAAGCTTTTTAACTTCGCGTGTTAGTGTATTATTATTCGCAAAAGTTATAAAGGAACATGAGAAACTGTCATCTGTCTTGTTCAGACAAAGGCTTACGTTTTCCTCGAAATAAATTAATTCCGCCATTTTTCTTCTTCATTCGTGGAAGATAAGCGCCAAAAAAGTTTTGTTATTTAGAAAGTGAAAATTTTTATAAATCTTTGGAAATATCGTAAATAATTTGCATTTTCTAGAGTTTTTATCTAGTAGATTAATTATATATTTTAAAATGAAATTTTTTCTAAACGTTTTTAATAAATATTAAGCAACAAATATTTATATTTATTGCTAATAATAAATATTAACAACAAATATTTATTTATAAATGGAATCTAATTTACAGACACGGATCAATAATGGGCATAGTATATATATTTAATTCGAAAATAAATAAATATTTTATTTGAGTAATTTTGTAATAATGTTTTGTAATTTTAAAGGATCCCATTCAAAAATTTAATGCTTCGTTTATAATAATTCGTTATTAAATTAAACTATTTGTTGTTGTTTTTTGGCAAATTATCATTTAATTAACATACAAAAATCAGAGATAGTGGTCTCCAAAAAACTTTCTAGCATATTCTAATTGCAATTTTTAATGATTAACTAGATGCCATTACCACACAATACGAAAAACCTGTAACCGTGCGATTAATCGCTAAACCAAAATAACCAAATACCCGAATATGTATTTTAGCCGACTTTTTGTCGGCGACCTGGCAAAAGGGTAGTGTGTTTTCCCCGTGATCTGGACGTCTTGGTTCTGGCATGGTTGTTATTCTGTGTTCTTTCTGTGAGTAGTAGTGCTCCCCCCTTTGTAAAATGGGCTTGTACAAGCAAATGTGAAGCGTGAAGCAGCTAAGTCATTTTCTTGGCCCTTATTGGAGCTACTGAAAAACAAAGGGACTCTAACGTAGGCTTAAATCACTGACAGATTTCTTTCAGTGGGCTTGTTAAAAGTGCTTACAACAACCACCAACTTTTTTTCCGACTAAAATTTGACAACCGAAATTACCGGCTTCCTGGTCTAAGAGTAACGCGTCTTCCTGTGATCTGGGCATCCTGAGTTCGAGTCCTGCTTGGGGCATAGTTGTTCTTTTGTAGTTGTATTTTATTTGTGAGGTGTGTGAAACCACCCCTACCCGGTAAAAAAGGCTTGTGCAAGCGAGTGTGTGTCATCTTCATATGAGCTTGAAGTCAGACTTCTACCCTCAAGTGCTCAAAGATCTTTACCCGTAGAAGTTACTACTTCCATCTTCCGCTTTAGAATGGACATGATATCATCATCATCACAACTGAAGTCACAAGATCATAGAGCAAATTTCAGTACTGATATCAATGTGTTGTTTAGTTATTCAGTTTACCGTCTTGTAGCAGACAGATAGCCAAACCCTTAAGGATAAGATTCAAAATTTGATACATAAACTTTCAGATAAAACAGTGAATCAAATTTTATATAAACCTTATGTCTCTGAATTATCCCGTTCAAGAACAAACGGTCAGCATCTAGATAGGTTGCACCTGATACATATCTACGTTTTAGATGTTAAATTGTTACCATCTACGCCTTTCATTCTTTAGATATCACATAAACTTGCATATGGATAGCCAGAAAGGCAGACTTCTGACTATCATAGAGATAGAAGTGCAAATTTATTTTGCTCAAAATTTGATATAAATCTTCAAAAATCATACATCTAGATTCATCCGTCAAGATTTTGAATTACCGTATCTATAGACAAAAGTCAGACATAATTCAAAAATGTTTTTTCAGTAAATATCCTGGATTCAGAGAGATTTTAAATGCGGAGATTCGTCAAAATCTTAATCAAAATTCGTCAAATCTTAAAGGATTTTTTTGGAAATTACATTGCTTTTTTCTTTACATACTCCATGTATGAGAAAGAAATTAGGGAACCATATCCACAATTTTGCACGAAAGAAATTCCAATATATGTTGTTGCGATTTGAGTGAACGTGGTTACATACGCACCAATAAAAGATCAACAGGGGAATAATTTATTGATGGATCTGATTTTAACGCACATTTACCTTTCTAACTATGAAATCAAATGCCAAATTTCAAATCTGACGCTCATTTCAATTTTGTGATTTTATGCCATTGTTGTTGCTTGTACCCCTAGGATTGAACACCAATTCAAACCAAGTCCAAGAGACCGTATCGCATGATAAGATTTTAAATTGACTTCCACTCATTCACCAGCTGCGTCACAAATCGCCAATACAGTCAATGATATGAGGGGGAGAAGCGTCTGGCGAACAGTGGCAAGAGGTACACATCTTTTAGCTTCTGATGAAAAAGAGATTTCTATTTGGCCAGACGTTAGCCTAGATAAGAGCGTTTGAACACTTCTTGGACTGGTGCTGGCCAGAAACAAGTTTGGACATCTATCTGCATACCAGTCACGTTCTGGGAGAATTCTCCATTTCATATTTGTTCTAAAGATATTAGGCCAACTATTGCGCGCAATTGTTGTCTCTGTATTGTCCTTGTATGAACAGTTAAAACAACGTTGTCGGGACAATTAGGCAAGTGGTTGTACTATCATGACAACCATTTGACATTATCTCATTGTGGTCACTTTCTAGAAAAAAACATGATCTTTTATAGCGCGTAATAGTTGGGTTCGTTTGAACCCACCTTTAGTTGAATCAAGGCATGAATCTCAGCGGCATGCAGTTTAGAATAAAAAAGATTGGGACTTAGGTTCCATTTCCATTGATGTCCCCAACATGCATAGGCAAACAAACATACTGCCTACAGATGTCCGAAATTTCGAATATACATTCAATTTTGGAGTAAGTACCAAATTCTATTTATTTAGTCTCTTCCATTTTTTATTTATCACTCTATAAACAAACATTATTCTTTAAAATATATCGGAGGTATGTAATAATTCTAGTTTTTAACATTACGTGTTTATATAATAATATTCCGAAAACTTTTGACAGGACATGAGAAATTGTCAGTCTCTTTCTGTCGAAATGAAGAAAATAAAAACTTTCCTTTGGCTTTCAATCATTGTACAGAATCTGCAAATAAGTGAATTCAGCGTTTTCTATTTTATTTCTAGAATTTCTTTCCAGGCGCCGCATCTGTGTACTTTTATTTTTATCCTTCAGTCAGATTTACTGTCATGTTTTTAAATTATATATGTGACTCGAGTTTGTCATTTTGATGGCAAAGAAATATGGATGGATGTATCCGTAGAGGGCTTTCTCCCTTTGGATTTAAAATTCTTTGAGAGATGCATTATAGAGAATGGAATAAAATAAACGGCGTTTGGACTAAGATTATTTTTGGTCTTAGTAAAACAATGCTGAGGAAAAAACGATTGTGTATAAATATTTTTAATTCAAAATTATTTTATTATAAAAGTTACATGATTTATTTCACCATAAAAAAATCGAATCTCAAATCTGAAATTTTAGAATAAAATGCTTAAGACTTTATTCGATTGTCTTTGTGCTATTTTTAAAATCCGCTCTTAATTTTAGCAAATATAACGTACAAATAGCAGACCAACGTCTCGGCTTAATCTTTCCCGTGATCTTGGCTTCTCGGGTCTGAGTCCAGGTTTGGACATGGTTGCTTCTTTCTTTGTGTTATATCTATGAAGTGTGCAGGAATGTCTTCATATGAGCAAGAAGTCAGACTTCTGCCTTCAGGTACTAAGGGTTTTTCACCCTTAGAAGCTATTGTAATAACTCGACTTAAATCACTGGCTACGTCTGCGGACTTGTCTGTAATAAATGTCAGAAATAACAACAACAAATAGCAGGGAAGGCATTTAATATCACCTAACGAGCATATGAATGTAAGAATAGATATTTGCATGTCTATGTTACATCTGATTCACCATTCTGAAAATAAAAACGTTTTCAGATTCTAGTTATATACTGAATATTATAAATGCCATAAAATAGCAAAAACAAACAGTGAATACAGTCGTAAAATACAAAAGAAAATAATTAGTTAGTTAATTAAGTTTATTAACGTTCCATTTAAAAAAGCAACACTAGGGCTATTTTGGAACGGAACTTATAATTTCGAACATCGGTCAAATGACGGAGATGGCACCTGAACTGCAACCATCCTTTCAAATTTCTACACCATTCCAGTGGGAGGACGTTTGGCCCCGACGTATTTAACATGCATTATCATATAGTGAAATTTGTGTATAAAAGACAAACCAGTCTGTATTAATATTTAATGATAATTAGCATACAATGATATTTGTGTATAAAATATAAACCAGTCTTTAATAATATTTATTTTGAATCTAGAAAAATTTCTATTTACTGAGAATATTTGAGCTTGAGTATAGCGATAATCACTTTTTAGCTCATCTGTCCACAAGAATAATTTGTATTGGTTAAAGTACCGATGGTTATACAACTCAATTTTTCCTTTCGAAAATGCTACTCCATTATCCCGATGCCAAATAGCAAAGCCTCGAGGATTGCATCTCTGTTTAACTGTAGATTCTGTCGTTGACTCTTTTGTAACAGTGGAATCAGTTTTAGTTCGAGGATAAAAATAATTATCGGCACAAGAATTAGAAATCTAAGGATTATGCTATACACAAAGCCATCGGCAAGCAGTGCCAGCTCTTCTCAATACGTCAAGTTTTCCTTTTGCCACCCTCTACGTTGCAAATTCATTTGTTTTTATGAGCCAATCCATCCCTTCGATTCAATATAAAGTTAGTTGAAGTTTAGCTCTGAGTTTTTTTTTTTTTTTTCTTTTCTTATCGAAGTTTGATTTGCGGAAATCACTATTTTTGAAGGGAGTACACTACTGGACAAAAGAATTGCAAGTTTCAGAATTTTCACGTTTCTTCAAAACTGAGCCCTCCAAAGTAATATTTTACATTTAAGGTGATATTTTCTTGCATAAATGTGGTGGAGAAGTTTCAAGCTATTGGATCACACATTGTAAAGCAATCTTCTGCGACGATTGCGCCATCCCGGTAGTTAATCGTAAAATCGCTCCAACTTCATTGCATTGCGTTGTCGAAGTGCGTTTGTACTGCATTTCTTTTAAATTTAAATTTCTCATTTTTTAATGAGAGAATTAACTCTTGAGAAGCGCCAGGTTGTTTTTTAAGGCTTCAATAATACATTTCAAATGTTAGAATTGCTGTGAGTCGACTGTTTCACGTCTCATAAAGAGATTCAAAAGCGAAACAACCGTAGATAAAAGCCTAAGTGGTCTTCCTAGGTTATCTTTTAAACGTGCTGACACTACATAGACTCGATTATGAAGTAAAAATACATTTGTAAGCACTGCTACATTTGCAAGGGAATATAATGAGCTCACGTCTGTCATTGACAATCCCAGAACAGTTCGCAAGATTCTCTGCAAAGCTAGTTGCAGGGCATAAGTACCTAGATTTAAAAAAAAACCAATACTATCAAAAGCAATGTTGAAAAAACGACTGGAAGGTGCCACGAACAAAAATTAGTGTATTTGAAATGGAGGCAGGTTATATTCAGTGAGGAAAGTCTCTTTTCTTTAACATCTGACAAGCTTCGCCATGTTTGGAGAATAACAAAGAAGAGTATCAAGCCGAAATGCTTGGCTTGTGCATTAAAACACCAAGGAAGCACAATGATGTGGAGGTGCACGTGATATCAGTATGTTGGTGCGCTAAAGGATCATTCGCTTGAATTTATGGTGTATTTTAGAATTTATGGTATAATGTATGGATTTCATTAGTGTTGTAATGTTCATTAGGGTCTTAAATAATGGATTTCATTACTATGTACTTGTTTGTATCTTACTCTTTTTGAAACTAACTAATTTTTTTGTTCATTGACTTAAATATATCTTGCCTTTAGATTAATTTAACATTCTGACATGAAAAATATTACTGAAATGAGAAAGAAATAACCGAGAAACATTTCAGAACAAAACAGAACTTATGGAAACAATAATTAAAGTTTGGCACCATTAAATACGAAAATAAATGTTGTAAAACCTTGTGGATTAAATGCCTAACATAGTGGCTACTGTGATTGAAACCAGAGCTAGTCCAGTCATACATTAAATGCTTTCTGAAACTTGCAATTCTTTTGTCCAGTAGTGTACTCCCTTCAAAAATAGTGATTTCCGCAAATCAAACTTCGATAAGAAAAAAAAACAAACCTCAGAGCTAAACTTCAACTAACTTTATATTGAATCGAAGGGATGGATTGGCTCATAAAAACAAATGAATTTGCAACGTAGAGGGTGGCAAAAGGAAAACTTGACGTAATGAAATGAGAAAGAAATAACCGAGAAACATTTCAGAACAAAACAGAACTTGTGGAAACAATAATTAAAGTTTGGCACCATTAAATACGAAAATAAATGTTGTAAAACCTTGTGGATTAAATGCCTAACATAGTGGCTACTGTGATTGAAACCAGAGGTAGTCCAGTCATACATTAAATGCTTTTCAGTTAACTTGAACTTTTTATTACCTGTTCGGATCAAAAGAACTTGAAATTTTTTTTTACGTCATATTATTCTGTGAAACCAAAATGGATTTCATTACTATGTACTTGTTTGTATCTTACTCTTTTTGAAACTAACTAATTTTTTGTTCATTGACTTAAATATATCTTGCCTTTAGATTAATTTAACATTCTGACATGAAAAATATTACTTTTTGGGGCGCTTTTCCTTGAAAAAACATGAAAGTTCTCAGACTTGAAATACTTCTGATTCGAAGTGTATATTTGTTTACTGTGTATACAGAACAAAAGTCTGTTACAGATGGCCACTGTCATGCTTGTTTATGCAGCGGAATTGAGGGGAGGAGAACCTCGTTCCCAGAATGGTCACTTCCGAACTTTTTCGTCCTTAGGTTAGACTCCACTCACGAAAAACTGTTTTAGTTGTAACTGAAATTCGCTCCGTTCATTTTTATGTTTATGAAACTACCCTAAAATTGCTCTCCGTAAGGAGAAAGCAAGATATATCCATTAGTAGACTGCTGATTTCTGAAAAACCAAGTCTTTTCTAGTCGAAAGTCGTTTCAGGGATGGATGGCACCTTTTTTTCTTCGAATATCATGGAACTGTTTGAAGACAGTGAAAATGCTCATCTCAAACTTTTTCGCATGCACTGTAATGAACAAATTAAATTTTCGATTACAATCAACCGTATATCAATGATTAATCGCCAACAAATTTATCAAAGTTGACACAATGGATTCAACAAAAATACTAAATTCAAGGTATATTATAATATTTCGCAAATATTGTGAGCCAATTTAATGCAAGAATTTCTCTGATTTACCAAAAATCCACTTTTTTTTCATGGAAAATGGGTGATAACACTTTTATCAGGCAAAGATTTGGAAAGACCACTAAATGTGGGTTTCTATGAACATTCCGAATATTGCGAGCAAGAATTTAAAAGCAACAATACACATTATAAAATAAGAAATTTTAGCGTAAATAAATATAATAAAATAATTAATTTTTATTAATAATAAAACAGTGCTAACGATTTCTTTTTATTTTAAAAGTATTATCTCAGAATGTAGAAACATTAACAGACGTATATAAATATATTCAAGAATTACAAAAAAATTTTAATCAAAATTCATATTCAAACATTTTTTTTATTGAATCTTAAAAAAGTTGTTATTCTCAACTTCAAAAAATATATATATTCTTAACAGATTTTGTCTTTTTTTAAATCTGGATATGGAACTTATCCAAATAAAAAAACATATGCATAATGGATCTTTTAAGGAATAGAATATATATAAAATTCTATTTTCTATTCCTTAGACAATAGAAAACAGAATTTTATATATATTCTATAATAGAAAATAGAAGTTTATATATATTTTTTCCTTAGAATCAAACAACTTTAGATTTTGATGAATCGTTATTTTTACCTTTCCTCGAGTCCAAAAAAAGAAACTATCATGGGATTAATTTTGTCGGTCTTTTAGCAAATACGATAATTCAAGCCTTTTGGATGGTTTATGGTCATAATAATAAAATTTAGATTACGATCGAAAATCAGACGAGAACAAAAAAGATTAAAATATATTTTTACTCTAAGAATTGTAGAACTTCATCGCAGTTTGATGAAAAACTATCAAAAGGTTGATTATCAATTCATGGGTATGTCAAGTGTGTTGTATCTGAATAAGCCAGTAACAGCCTCTGGACGTTGATGATCACTTCGTCTAATGTTTATGTTACGTGGATGCAAATCGTGAGTTCGATGCTTGGCGGAATTCAATCTCCACATTGGCGCGACAACCCAATACATGCCACTACATTGGTGGCCTCGGACAATGAACAATCTTTCCTCCCGCCATAACGCTAGGCGTTAATAAAATCGTTCGCCTCTCCACAGAATCTCTGGTGCGGAAATATTATGATGTTATCTTAATAAACCAGTAAGAACCGCTGAACATTGGTAATGAATTTTGTCAAGCAGATTTATTACGCGGTTGCAAATCGTAACGTCGCAGGTTCGATCCTTGCCGGAATTCAATCACCACTTTGCTGCGACAACTACAATCCGCCACATGAAGTATACAAATGAAAGATGCAATGATTAAAATAAATGAGATTTGATCTGTGGTCCTGTCAAGAAAATTGTAGATAATGATCTAGAAATTTGGATACCAAATGGATGAAATATAAATGCTAAAACTGGGGAATAAAATATTTCTATGATTTTAAATCCTCTGATATTTTTAAACAATAATATTGGCTAAAATTGTTTTTAGTTGCTACCATATATTCTAAAACCGATCCTGCAATAAATTACGTTACCTTAGGTGAATTAAGAACAGTAGAATTTTAGAACACGACAATTTTATTTACAAACAGGATTATATATTCTTATCTTCTCAGATGACAACTATAATTTTTTTAAAAAGGCTATTCATTTTGATGAAGAAATAATTCGCTTAAATTGAGTAATTCTTTCGATCACCACAAATAATAAAAATGAAAGTATATGTGTATTGACACTCTACAGGCCAAACTATTTAACCTAGAGTAACCAAATTTGACATATATTTTTAATGGAGTAATTAATATATGTACCTAAGATAGTTCTTTTTAAAATTTCAATTAATTAAAAATTGAGCAAAATTTTTTCTTCGTAACTTTCGAAAATATTACAAAACAAAAATACTTATTGCATCGCTTTGAAATTCGAGGAATTATCTTTTTAATAATTTCATTTTTGCCATAACATTTATTGTCAATTTTAGAGATGTGTTTAGCATATGTTTGAAAAATTCATTGAAATTAAACTTTTTTTCATTGTTGAAAATCGTTTCTTTCGAATCGTTTTCGTTATTACTACTAATATTTCAACTATTTTTATTTCTATTGTTAATGATCAGGATATGAAAATTCAGCAAGTTTCAGTAAAAGGCATGCTTTGAATGAAGTATTTTAAATTTTATTGCATTTACAATTGTTTAACTTTAGATTCAAGTAATGGTGATAAATTCGTGTGACCATTTTTAAATACTACCGCCTTTTCCTGTGATATAATTTGATATTCAGTGAAAGATCTTTATTCGCGGGGTATATGTTCCATAAATATGCCGGGAATACAGAAACCGTGAATGCGGAGTGATAATTTATAAAGGATTATAGGGATACACTTAGGGTGACAAAATAAAAAATATATACAAATTTTAAAAAAAAATTAATTTAAATGTAGTTTTTGAACATTCTGATTAATTATCTTAAGGCTTGGGCAATGGTTTGAAGAATTTTGTAATTTTTCTCTTGCTTGGCCGTTTTTAACAGTTCCTTCAATTCAAACTGATAAGCAGCAGTCGCATTAGCAATTTGCCACTAAAAATAAGACTTCGTTCCATAGACGGATTAATGTTCATAAAGAAATCGCAAAGCTCATTTGCCATTCTTTAACCTTCACTAAGATTTTTCAAATTAAATGTCGCGTTTCAAGTGCTTGTTGAAGCCTCTTCTTCAATGAACTGTGAATTTAACATTTCCTCCAAGTCGGTTTCAGTCTGATCTTCATCTTTCGATTCAAGCCATTCCTGAATATCACTTGATTCTATCTGTTCGAACCCATCTCGTCCTATTCCATTCGCGATTTCGGCTATGTTTGCAGTTTGCATTTAACAGCATACTTTAGACAAAGTTGTAATAAGATCTATTTTACTTTTTCCATTTGTCCATTTGTAAAGGATATTGGGTTGGATACCTATTGGAATCCTTTTATTATTATGTATGTACTTATTAGATCCGCGAAAAAAGAAATGTTTAGCCACGAATACAGGAATTGGGTCGCATTTTTTAAATCCGCGAATAGTGAAAACGCGAATGAAGGAAGCGCCAATAATTAGCTTTTACTGTATAAGAAATAGAAAAAATAGGGGAATGCCTTAGACTAAATGCATTGCATTGGAAAAAACAACATAAGTTGTTAAAAATATTATTAGTTATATTACTTGGAAATTAAAAAAATATTTTGCCGAGAAAAACCCTTAAGATAATTTTACACATATTTAATTGAAATTTTTAACAATCGTTGATTCCGGCGCACCAACTGGGAGCTAAATGTGGGTAGATATTTGAACATTTTGCAATTATTACCAAAACATGTTCTTTTCCTATTTTTAAAATTACATTTTCATCACAGAATAACTTGATCATAAATATCTCGCCCGTGTCGCTTATACCCTTTTCTACTCACAAGGCGCTTCATTTCCAAACAAACAAGCCATTAGCCGACCCCGGTTACTGGGGTTGATATAAACACAGAGCCCATCCTCCATTTACTGTTTTTGCTGAAGAACAAAAATCATTCTTTCATCTTTACCGACATTTACCAATCGAATGTTTATAATACACATTTCCTGTTTAGACTGCGGTTTTGTAGAAGAGAAAATTAGTTGGAAAAGGGGGAAAAGGGAAAAGCTTTGTAACGAGCAAAGAATATCTAAAATAAATGAATTGTAGTTAAGCATACAACAATATAAATTGTTTTCAAGCAAGTCAAACTGGAGTAAATTTTGCCTTTTGCAGTTTTCATTCATTGATAACATAATGATAATTTTCGAAAATATAATTATTTCCTTAAAAAAATTGCTTTTGAATGTATCGTTCATAGATTTCATTTGAATGATACATTTAAAAGCAAAAAAAAATTCTTTGCTTTTAAATGTACGGATGATACTGAATTTTATGGGGATATATATATAATATATCAAAATAGCATATATAAAATTCTAGATTATTTCTTACAATTGTCATGAAAATCAAGCATTCAGTTTTCTTTACTTAGTATATGGAAAATTTTATTCTAAGAAAAGTTTTCTCTGCCCTTCATAATAAGTTTCAAAAGATAGTTAATTATAAAGATAGATATTTCAAAAGATAGTTATTTCAATTATTCAAAAGATAGTTATTTAAATTATTAATTATTTCAAAAGTTAGTTATTTCAATTATTAGATAATAATTACATTAATTATGATACGGCATTACAGTTGAAAGAGCAAAAAATTTATAGCGAAATTTGAAAAATATCCCTGTTCTTGCGCTTTTCCTTTTCTTAGTGAGATCACGGTTGCTCGATACTGCCTCGGTTTCAGAAATGGAGAAAGTAATATTCCCGGTCAAACATAAACCTAGAATGTAACCTAGAATATGCAGACCATGTAAGCCTGGAACTTGTTTGATGAAATACCCTTCCGTGATGTGATATGGAATTTAATAGAGAAAGGTACTAGTCAAGTATAGGTTGATCAGTGAATAAGTCCTGGTTTCAAAATTAAGCGTCTCTACAAAAAAGATCGATAGAATTATGAGGTAAGCTGTACGTTTATTAGCGAAACTGTAACAATAGAGTACAAAAGTTAGAAAATTTAGTTACAAAATCGTTAACAGATGGCGCTCTGCGCTGAAAACTCTTTCTCTGAAAGGAATCTTTAAAAAACTATAAAATGATGCAGTCTTTGCAATTAAAATACAATTTTTTCAAAATGTTCACCGTTTTAAACAATGAGGTGGCGTAATCGAACAATGAAAATTGACATCCCGTCTTGCAATGTCTCAACGGAAATGGAATTACATGCAACACCAATCAACGATTCAAGCTCATTTAGAGTGGCGAGATTGTTTCTATAGACAGTGTCTTTCAATGCTCCTCACAGAAAGAAGTCACAAGTAGTCAGATCGGGAGTCATTTTTCATTTTTGACGTCACACTGAAATCGTCTATGGGCATTGTGATTAGAGCGCCATCTATTAACTATTTTCGTAACTAAATTTTGTACAGCATTTTTACAGTTTTGCTAATAAACGTGCAGTTTACTGCATAATTCTATCGATCTTTGTTGCAGAGATATTTAATTTTGAAATCAGGGCTTATTTGCTGATCACCCTGTATCATTCTCTTTAATAAACTAAAATCCAAAACAAAGATATCCTTTCAAAGACATTCATCGTCTTGTTTTAAAATTATAGGAATTTCAGCTAAAATAAACAAAAATTTTATTGCAGAGAAAATAATGTTTTTTTCTTGACATTTCATAAGAAATTTAATTATAATAAATTATAATAGACTATATAATTTTTATAATTAACACTGTCTATATAAATAATTTCAATATACTGTTGGCCGACAAAGTTACGAGCACTTGTTTTAACTTATATTTGAATTATAACAAAGAGTTACCTCTATAAAGATTAACAAAAATTCTCTAAGGATACTACTGAATGGCTGATCCAATATCTCTTAACGCTTTAAAAAAAAACTTGCTGACCCTTTGACAATAAAAAGGAAATCTGAGCAATGTAAGAATTTCGGCTTTCAGGCATTAAAAGCCAAGACCTGTAGATATTTCTAGAAAATTCCATACGCTGATAGAAAACTTGCATAAATTCGAAAGGTTGAACCAAACCAACCGATTTTCTCTTTGGAGAATATAATTTGCTTCTCTTGCTATGCATTCTGACTGCAATTGCTGGTTTCTGATGAGCCACTTTCTGTCTTTTGTTGTAAGTTTCGTCGAATTTTATTCTCTGAAGTGTTTTAGCTGTGTTTTAACTTTCTGTACTTCTGAACATCGTATCCTACTAGGGAGGAGGGGGGGGGGAGATGTCACGAAAATGAGGAGGAGAAGCTTCCAGTATGATGATTGATTATCACCATCCTGATGGGTACAAAAATGAAAGTGTGATTTGTGCCTATCAATAAAGGAACAGACTTTCCCTTGGTGGGGTTGTACCGTTATTTCTAGTGGCCCTTGGAACACAACTTTGTTCCACTCGGAGTTGCTGTCACAGCAGTCCGATCAATTAGATTTTATCCGAAAGCCTTAATTATGCGAGGCTGAGTATCTGTACTTGATGTTTTCTTGAAGCATAAAGCATCGTTATCCATTATCCGACATGTTGACGTTTGCTTGACGATTTCCATCAAAAAATCTTTAGATTTTATCTTTCATTTCTTCTTATACTTATGCTCTTCAGATTTGCTTTGAGCGAGTTTTACTTCTATCGAATATTTCAAACTGTTTGAGGAACACTTTTCGAATGTGATACCTTATGATTTAAATTTAAATTCCAATACCTGTGCTCCAAGCAAAAACTCATTAATGAAAGTTACATATAGCAAAATATTTCTGTAGATGCTTTTGAGTCGTAAAATGATTGTCTATAATAAATCAATATATATATATATATATTTAATTTTGTGTGTTCAATGCCTTTGGATAGAAGCAGATTTATAGAGCTGATTTACAAAGTGCCTTAATGCTAGTATAATACCAATATATATTCTATAAATCTTATATTAGTGATGTAAATTACTTCCTATATATTTGGATGTACTGGTTTTGGTTTGCAAGAAATAGATAATCTCAGTCCAAAAGATAACACAAACCGAAGGAGTGTTTTACCATCGACTTTATCAAGCTCTAACACAATATGGCCCATCATAATACTGTGATGAAAACAGATTATCGATTTTCAGCACCCTTTTTCCAACGATTATCAAAAATTGTTACGGGTCATCAGGTGGCAAGACATTGTTACGAAAAATCTTCCCAATTCTTCCTTGAATTGTATGGTGTAAAGTCCTTCAGAATCAATTAAGAGCAATGCTTCAGTATTTTGCTTAAAACTATCAACATATAGAAGCAAAAAATAGAAGAAGCGCAAACAAAAATATTTGCATTAAAGAGTAATATAAGCAAGAAACCGTTATTAAATAACTGAAACAGCACAATCAGAAAGAACCCGTGGAAAGATTTCGCTTAACTACTCGCTTGAATCGTCTCAATTCAACATATACTACTCACCAGTTGTGTCGTTTGGTTTTATATAGTTTTCGTACTGGGTAAAGAAATTTTAAGAATAATGTCGTATCTTCGTTCCTAATCGAGATATCGCCAAATTCCTTATACAGTACCTATCACATCATCCTACCTACAGTACATCAGAATACAGTACCTATACGTATCATACAGTTTCGTATACTTCGAGCACGAAAAGTTAATGTAAGAGCGGAAATTGAATGTCTCCAATTGCAAAAGAAATAGCTAGGAATATCAACATTATACTTACGGTAATTTACGCAGATATGCATAAATACCACTGTACGGTATCAGAAAGATATGTTACAGCCAACAGTCACTTTCAGTTATTCGTGGTTTATAAATAAAAGTGAAACTAAATGCCGAAATAAATCATTCCATTTAATGGGAATTCTTTGAAAATGGGAGTAACTCGATTTTCGTGTACAAACAAGTTTTCGAAGTATATATTTACAAATTAACAGAAAATATCCAAAAGGCAGCACTATAAAAGCACGGAAGTGCTTCAATATTGTCCCAATTTCTAAGTGATCTTAGTTCTCGGAAACAATCTTCGAA
Source organism: Argiope trifasciata (assembly GCA_026543055.1). Lineage (NCBI taxonomy): Eukaryota > Metazoa > Arthropoda > Arachnida > Araneae > Araneidae > Argiope > Argiope trifasciata. Next base: position 171,801 of record JAPMOQ010033701.1, read on the forward strand.
CTCTAATAGATGCGCTTGATATAAGAGCATTCACAGTAATTCCGTTTAAGAATTTTATTTTATGTGAAAGTTAATAACACCTTGATTTCCATAACAGCTCAGAATTATTCAGAAAAGCTCTTGTTGTTTCGATAACAATTCTTCATTCGATATCTAATTTCCTTATCTCATTCGAATTTCTTTAAAAAATTGCTAGAACTATTACCCTTAATTTGAAACAATGAGAGGAAATTACTTTTTTTATTTTATTGACTATTAATTAATCGCTTTCTTCTTGAGCTCAAAGAATTTCTCCCCACATCCGAGCCAGAAAAAAGGAAAAAGCAATTTATTTCTTCTATAATAAATATATAATTGGCTCTGCGTGTCATATATCTTTCCAATCTAGGAGATTACAATTGGCTGGTAATAATAATTATTTTTTTCTGAAAGCTATCTATTTTTGTCCCATTAAAATTCTAATGGGATCGTTTTCAACGATGTTTCTAGTTTCAATATCGCTTTCTCCTTTTAAAAAAGGCGTGTTGGGTTTCAATTACTTATTTCAATTTTTATCGTCTGCAGCTCTACGCATGATATCAAATAGTGAGGGAAAATTAAAGATATAGAATCCCTTCTATTTTTAATACGAAAATTTTAATAGTTGGTCAAATTACGTCATGTAACATACGCATTAAAAATTGAGCAAAAAAAGTGCAGATTATTGAAAAAGATTATTAATATTGTAGATCATCGAAATGAAGCAAAACAAAGAAGCTGTAAAGCATAGATTATTGAAAAAAGTTTCAACCATAATTCTTGAATAAAATTTATTAACCAAGAAAAAAAATCCAAATTTTAATTTTAAATAAAAAAAAATTAAATCTAATATCGCAAATTTCAAGTTATTATGTGAAAACATCATTACTTTTTAAATCATTATTTGTCTTAATTATGGTTATTAAAAAGTTTAAACTGATCTGAAACAATTACGAGACTTCTCAT
>JAPMOQ010033701.1:173184-213497 GCA_026543055.1 Argiope trifasciata
GGGACTCCCAGATCATGGGGAAGACAGGTTGCTCTTAAGCCAGGACGCCGTCAATATTATTTCTTAGAATTAGATAATATACTTCTTAAGGTATCCAACTACGTTCGAAGGAAAAATTTTGAAAAATTGGATTTTTTAGAATCTATTTAGGGTTTTTAGACGTTTTATCATTAATAAACACTATAAATACAAAACCAATTATTGGAAAATATAATATATTTCGAGAAATTTGTAGTAAATTTTAAAGAAATTGAACCAAAACGGCTTACACTCTACACAAAATTGTAATGCAGCCATCCTATTTTTCTTTCCACACAAATTATTGAATATAATAAGGAATGATATGAACCAAAATCTAAGAAAAATTTTGACATGCAAGGAAGTTATAAGTAAAAGTATGCACTTATGTGCACTTTTTTCGATTAGATTATAACTTAAGTTTTCAAAATACACCTATAAATGAAAAAGTATTTCACCAACCATACAACTTTTGGTTCATTTCATTGCCTATATTATTTAAAACAAACGCCGAATTTTTTATGTAAATACTTCGATTAGTTTTGGAGATATCATGTTAACAGTGGAGAATTTTTATGAAAATTTATGTTCTGTGAAAACTGAAGCTAAAGATAAATTTTAGTTGAAAAATCTGTGATCCTGGAAGATAGTCAGGCCTCCCTTTTCTTAGAAAAGATAAACTGTTTCGGAAAGAAAAATGTCTGAACTATAAAAAAATAAGAATTTTAAAAAAGTCGTTAATGCGATCGAAAATCAGTCTTCTTAACGTAGTCGGATACCTTAAACTATCTAAAAGATTTTCATGAAAACATTTGATGAGCTATTAAACCAGAAAAGTCATGCATAATGGAAATTTTCAAGTAAAAACAGTAATTTTCCTATTTATTCAGTGAATCAACAAACGATACTTTGGTTATATAAACGTATACCTTTTCAACTGCTTTATCAAAATTTCTCTCACAAATGTTCTTCATAGTAGATATACCAGCTTAGTACCTAGAAATAAGCTGATTAAAGTTTCTCATACAAGTGAGGAAAGACAAGCGAGCAATGAAACATACCGTATATGAATTTTCAAGCTCTTCAGAATCTCAAGATCAACATGTGGCAATTATCTAAAGACAGCGTTCATATGCCATCTGATCACGCACATCGAAATCAAAAGAGCCATATTCGGCAAGAAGCGAAAAAACTATCCTTAACGGAAAGTCGGAAATTGTGCTCATTCCACGCATTCCTACTTATTTGCCTTTCGATTTCAACCGATTGCAGTTTTCCATTTGACCTGCGTTCTTGATGGCCATCAATAAGGCGCAAGGTCAGTCGCTTCAAGTGTGGTAATCAAACCTAGAAAATCAATGTTTTTCACATCTCCAGTTGTATGCTCGATGTTCACGAGTCGGGCAGCCAAGAATATTTTTTCTCTGAAGATAGATAAAGAAAAAAAATATTGTCTTACTAAAACATAAATAATAAAGAAAAAAAAGAATATAATAAGTATCATTTATTCTTTTCTTTTATTTATCGTTCAGTTTCAATGAATGTACCATTGCCGATAGGAAAAAATACCATTTTTTCTATCGTTTCCAATTAAACAAGACAGCTATTTGAAATTCGAAACGCTATTTCGAAAATGGTTTCTTCGAAATAAGGGCAGCAATGCCCCGGTACCAGCTAGTTTGAAATGAAAATCCTCGAAATCGGTACAGGGGCTCTGCAGAGAAAGAACAAATGAAATATTGTTCTAAAAATTGGTCTCAAAAATGGAGAACGGTACAAGAAAGTTATCATTGTCGATATATGTAAAAGAATTGTTCTTGAATTAAACAAAAAGTGGCAAAATCAAAATAGTGGTTTGCGCTAAAGGAACTTGTACTTTGGTTTTCTCCTAATTTAAAATGTTTATATCAGTTGTTGTTGTTGTCGAGTCTATAAAGGTGCAAAGTGCAAATAAAATCTATATTCCACCAAAAGTCTTGGTGACGAGATCTGCCAGTTCTGGAGCCCGATGGCCATGGAGGATCTCAATGGGTGGTGCAACCCAAGGAGGAAGAGAGACCGGATAATGGCTCGACAGTTAAAAACATGTTCTAGGGTCAGTTGGGACTGAGGACTGTGCTTGCAGTTGGGATAGGATTTAATGCCAGTTGGTGATATCTACATGCCCTTGAAATGTCCAGTACGTAGTCGAGCCATTGTAGAGACATTTATATCAGTTAATTTTTTTAACAGACACAAGAAGTATCGAGTAGGAACTATTAGTGGCGTATATAGAGACATCCATTATCCATCGCTACACTTCCTTATTGAATTCGAAATAATTTTCAAAAAATATATTCTTCGGGCATCCAATTAGACATCGGCAGTGCCGTGTTTGAACTTCTAGTGATCTATAACGAATATGACCACTCTTTAAAAAGTTGAAGCATTTTCCAAAGACATTCACTATCCATTGCAGCACTTCCTTATTGAATCCGAAACGATGTTCAGAATCTATTCTTCAGACATCGCCCGCGGCACTGCGCCGGAAATCTCGAGGCATTTCTGTCTCATCTGGCACTGACCAAATAAGCGGCTCGAGCTATTAAGACAGATTAATGGGTGTTTTATTGTTCCTGCACGTTACGATAGCGCAGTAGGTGTTTGTCGCCGATTATCCCGAAGATTAATGCCCGAATTCTCGTTCTCAGAATGGTCCTCTCCAGCCATTTTGTCCTCTAAATAGAATGATCGTGCGCCGGGATAGGAATTCTCGTGAGTGGGTCGCTTCAGAGTCACGTGCGCGTAGATTTCCTGGCAACTAACTGATCGGGGTGAGAGATCGCTTTAATTGATCGTGGGTTTGTTTGGATCATTCGTTTCAGGAAAATGCCATAATTTTGTCAGATGTAATACTATTTATAACTGCATTTTAAAATTTTTTTTATCTTGTTTGAATCCGAAATAGTTTTTGGTTCCGTTTCCGTAATTAGTTTCGTTTCCTCTTATATATTGCTAATTTATTTGATTCATCTGTATTTTAGTAGTAACTGCATTCGCGCTCACTAAATACAATAAAAGTTTTTAATTTTTTTTATTTTTAAATTTTAATCTTGTTTGAATCTAAAATAATTTTTAGTTCCGTTTCTGTAATTAGTTTCGATTCGTTTTCTAAATTATTCTAATTTAAGTTTGTTTCATAAATAAGTATTTCATTCGGCTTTTAGGTTTGTTAACTTTTTGTAATTTAATTCAGAATTAAATTTTAACAGCGAATGCGTAATCTAATAGTCTCGTGATTGTTTCAAATCGGTTTAGACTGCTTAATGACTTAAATTATGACAATTCGTAAGAATTCAGAGATTGAAAAATTTTCAAATCAAGTTGTAACTTCATTTGGCGATAAATCGCCTAATGTGAAAACTTGCATTTTCTAATAACCCAAACAGTGAAAAATGAATACCTCAAAAACGATAAATTGCCAATTTGTCGCCTACGCATTTTGAGGATTCAAAAACCTCAAACCAAGACATAATGTTCTCACATGATAATAAAATAAACCTTTTTGCTTTAATGGCAAACAAATAAGCCCCACATTATTAATTTTTCTTATTTATTTTCTTCAAGCAAAATTAAACAATTCAATACTTCTTCATTAAAAGGATTTGCTTTTAATTCAAAATAATTTTTTAACTATATTCATCACACTTATTTACATAAATTAGTAATCTGCAATTCAAAAAATATATATACAACAATATTCTTCAAACTTCCCTGTCTAAAAATATGTGCAGCACATTCACCCTTCATTCGCAGCATCTAATTAGATGAGACAGAGTTTTATTCTTCATGAAGAGACACTCCAGATAAACTGGAAATTCCTTTGTTCTCCATATTTATTTGATTTAATTATTGTTCGAACTTTCTTTGCCGGGGCCATTTCTTGTCGAAACAATGATGTCATTTCTCAAGTTCATTTCCGGTATCCCATAGTTCCTGGTGCAGCTTTTAATTGGAGTCGAAGCAGTGACAAAGACCTCGAGCTGTGTTATGTCTGTACTTTTATCACCAGAAGGAGTTTTCCAGAGACATAATAATTACTATTCCTAGTTTCGAATTCCCTTTGGCTTTCTTATTATTACTGCCATCGCCAAATGGAGCGCACATTTACAACTTCGTCGAGATGGTTTTTAACCGTCTTTCAGATTCACAGTTCTATATTTTATAAACGAAAAATTCGGAAGGGCAAAGGACATTAAGAACTAAGATTATTTAAATATTGGAATAACTATTTACTTATCAATGGTTATTTGTAAATCTGGCGATTCACCGAGCAAGACATATCTTATTTATGATCATAATTTTCTGAGTGAAAAAAAAAACATAGCTAGGACAAATAACCTAAATAAATCTATTTGGGAAATAACGTTTATTTTTAACACAATAAATAAGTTTACGAAATAATGACTGTAAAAATGAATCTAAGAAATAACGAACGAACAAATAATTGAATGCGAAATAATGAATCTATATAAATAAAGATACGAAATAATTAATCTATTTAAATGAAGATACAATTGAATAATCAACTTTAATGAATTTTACTCAAGTGCCTTTAAATAAATAATTCTAAATGCCAATTCTTCCGGGGAATTTGTAAAATTCATGATTTGAACTTTTAGTCCATTAAATTTGAATTACTAAGCATGTGAAAGAATAACAGAAGTAGATGAGTGATATTTTTTTGTTTTATTATGCTTAATATTTTATCCTTTTTAACTTTTATATTAAAAAAAATTATAAATGAAATATACGATCACAAATTTCAAGTTATCATGTTAGAACATTATTATTCTTAAGAGATCATCTGTCTTAATTAATTTACGTCATTAACCAGTTTAAACCGGAGCTCGACCAATTTTAAAATACAGAAGAAAAAAACACATTGTTTTTTGTTTTGTTTTTTAAATATCGACGCATGCATAATATGATAGTCTTATAATTGTTTCAAAACGGTTTTAACGGATTAATGACTTAAATTAATTTAGACAATTCTTAAGAATCCAGAGAATGAATAAATTGGAAATCAAGTTGTACCTTTAGTTGGTGGTAAATCACCAAATGTGACAGACACTTTCTGCATTATTTTCTAATAACCGTAAAGGTGGGTTCACACAAGGCTTATTATTGCCTTATTGAACGCAATAGGGCCGCGGTGGCTTGGTGGTAAGGTCTCGGCTTAGGAACCGGAGGGTTTCAGGTTCCAGACTCGATTCCATCGAAGATCCGTCGTGTGAAGGGGTCTCTTGCACATTAAATATGTCAGGCCAAACGTCCTCCCGCTGGTGTGGTGTGATGTGGAGAGGTGGGTGCCACTTCAGGTGTCGTCCTCGTCATCTGACCGTGGTTCAAAATTACGAGGTCCGTCCCAAAATAGCCCTCGTGTTGCTTTAAACGGGACGTTAATATAACTAAACTAAATTATTGAACGCAATCGTTGCCTCTCTTTTGTTGTCCCGGCATTGTCCTCGTGTAAACAGTGGAGACAACGTTTGTCCCGACGGGACAATCATTTGCCACTATCCCTTTGTGGTCACGTGATTTTCCGGAAGTAGGCGGGATCTTCTATTGCTGGCAATAATAAGCCTCGTATGAACCCACCTTAAAGGCGAAAGATTGATGCCCCGAAGGCAATAAATCACCAATTTGCTGTCGACGCATTTTGAGACCTCAAAAGCCTCAAACAAAAACATCATGTTCTCACATGATAATAAAATCTTTTTTTAAATTAGGCCTTAAAGTTTTGCAATTTTAATCAGTTTAATGGAGATTATTTCTGTTTTGATTTTTAAAAATTTATTTTGAATTAGAAAAAATTCTGACATAATTTTTAAAAAATATTTATACTGATTATCATTATTTTGCATTTGATTTCTTGATATTTTGCATTTGATTTGTTCACTGGTTTCAATAAATAAAATATTGGTTTAATCTCTAATAAGAAACCCCAACAGTTGTAAAATACTGTGAAAATGAAATTGTCTTAGTTTCAATTCGATCAAATATTGTTAAGCCTACCTACTTACTCCCAAAGAATTGAAAAATACCTACCTTTTCTGAAAAACATTCCTTCACTTCGTTTACATTTTTCAGTACGATAATGCTGAGTTTATAGTTTAACCAAACTTTCTTGTCTGAAAAATATATTATTCGGCTTTTGGATGTAATAATGCGAAAGAGAAAGTCAATTTTCATGCGACAACATCACTCAAATTTCCACTTATTAAACTTGAAATGTTGAAAACATGGACTGGAAAATGCAAAAAGCATTTTTCAATTCCTGTATAGTGCATTCTTTCATGCATAAAAATCTTTCAACGTATATTTTATCTTATAAAGAAAGATAATAGAATAAATAATTCATCTAAAATTTTATATATATATATATATATATATTAAAATTTGGGCATGGTTTAAGACCTTATAGAAAGGCAAATAATTGAGTTAGAATTCTAATGTATGAAATAGAATTATATACAGCAAAAATTAAAAAATATTTCATTCAGTTTAAGAATTATTTTAGAGGTGGGTTCACACGTAGCTAACTATTGTGCGCAATAGAAGATCACGCCTACTTCCGGAAAATCACGTGACCACAAAGGGACAATGGCCAATGGTTGCTGCTATGGGACAACCGTTGGCCATTGTCCCAACGACGTTGTCTGAACTGTTCATACTAGGACAATGCATGGACAATAGCTGCGGGACAACAATTGCACACAATAGTTAGCATCGTATGAACCCACCTTTATTGTTATAAACAGAAAATGTTCAATCTGTAATGTGTGTTTAAAATTAAAATTAAGTATTCCTTTTTTTATACTCCTTTCTAATCGTCATATTCAATCGCACGTGATCCTATGATAATACAATAACTTCTTTAAAGCTATCGCCTGAGGATATCAGGAATAATGTGGAAGAAAAGTGTCATTGTTTTGATAAATATAAAAAGCAATGATATAATTTCTTTGACATCTATACTGGATTTTCTTCAAACACTTCATAACAAGGAAATGAGAAACAGTACTGACTTTTATTTCATTAGATATTGATATTCGTTGAGCAATGCTTTCAAAGAAGTCAGATTTCGAAATAAAAACAGAATTAAATTGATTTAGGATATTATGAAAAAAAATTATAACTTTTCCCATAGTATTATTTGTTCTTACATGAGAAAAATACACTTAATTCTACTTCTGTATAAAATACAGATAAAAAAAAAAATCAGAAACGTTGTTTTAAATTAAAAATCACTCTTTTGATAAAAATGTGGCAACGAATTTTTCTAGATTAATTTTGTAAAAGGAACGAACGGAAAATGTTTTTATCATTTTTTATTCTACTGGAATTCGTAATTGTACTCTTTTAATTATGAAGAAATATTTTAACATGCAATATTAGAAAAGAAAATAATCAACAAGGAATTTAATAATTAAATTTCATTGAAATAAAATTAATCAATTGTTTTTAAATGCTCAAAATAAATTAATTTTGAATAATTTTATTTTTGACTATCAATCGATGTTGGAAAAGAGGGGAAAAAATTCTAAAGAATCACAATCGATATTGGACAATGTGAGAATTATATGAATTTTTTTTTCACAATCTAAAGAATAAAGAAGTAAGAAGATCTAAAGAAAATATGCAAAATAATTTATTTATTTTCTTTTTTTCAAAATCGATAATTTCATAGTAATTTTTTTCAGTATTCTTATTTTCATTTTATGCAATTTTATTTTCTCCAGAAAAAGAGTTTTTAATTACTTGCAAATATTGATGAAAAATAATAAAATTTAAAAAGTGATAATGAAAATTGTACTGGCAAAAGAATTGTATTGTAAAAATTGAATTGAAAAATGTATTGAACAAAATAATCAAGTTTAATAAGAGAAATGAAAATTGCATTGGTAGGTAATAACTCTGGGCAAAAAAATTAATGAAAATGTTATATTATAGTGAAAAATTTCTCAATTAAATGAAATCAATAGTTTATTTGGATTAAATAGATGCAGTCGCAAATGAATAAAAATAATACCTCTCTTTAAAAGGATCATTTGAGAAGAAATGGCCATTTATTTTGTAATTTCAGACCATAAGCACAATTCTTTTTCCTCTATAAATCCGCAGAAGACAAGATTCTGAATCTGAAAGTTCTTCTTCTTCAATTAAAGGAAAATGTACGCGACATTTGGAAATGACAGATTCAATAAGAAATTCCGAAAGGAATCCGAAACTGGGAATAGTAATTATTATGTTCCTGCGAAATTCCTTTCGGTGCAAAGCGTAGAACTTGAGGTCCTTGTCTCGACTTAGAGCCCAATTAGTTCTGCTGTAGAACAACGGAAGTGAACATGAGAAAGGATACTATTATTAGAACAAGACAAGTTACTGACAAAGAAAATTTGAGCGATAATTAAATTAAATAAATATGGAGAATGATGATATTGGGATTTGCTGAATTTTGCTAGAATGCATCTTTCATGAGGAATAAAGCATAATAAATTTAATAAAAGGATTTTTAATTCGTTTATATTAATGTGCTTAAATGTAGGTTCATTTATTTAATTTTTAATCTTTAATTTATAATTGATTCATCAAAAATGTTATGAAATCGATTATGAAAATCAGTATCCACTGAGAACTACCACTTTTATAATAAGAAATTTAATGAAATAGTATAAATTCTGAAAACGAAAATATTGATGCAAACCGAAACACAAAAATATACAAAACTTCGAAAACTAAAGCACCAAGAAATAGATGAAAAAACAATCCCCAAACTGCACCTTATAAACACGTTTACTTTAAAGTCGGGTTTACAATCGGCCAATCATAAGATGGCAAGTAGGAAAGCACGAGTAGAAAGGGACAGATTTATATTTGTCACAATTTCATACGATAGATTCAGGCACTTCGTGCTTGGCTACAAATTGCCGTTTGGGAGTTCTTGAATTTTTCCCTTTCAATAATATGATTTGAATTCCCTTTCATTATGAATTAAAGTGATGGATATTTACTCAAACAAATATGTTAAAATAAAAAAAGTTCAACATACCTAAATTTAGAAAGTTTTAGAAAAATGGCAATTAAAAAGAAAAAAAGAACACAACTTCGCATCAGAATGAACAAAAAATTTCAGAATTAATTTATAGGTAATCAATTTTTCAATGAAAAAAAACACACCTGCCAAATTCTACAAACGCATGCGCAGTAAGAAAAAATACTATGCAGTGGCTTGTAATTGTTCCTGCGGGATAATTACTTGCCAACGACCACACAGTATTTTCCACCATTTCTACGCATGCGCTTCCTACTTGCCGTTTTCTAACTGGCCAAGTATTAAGCCGGCCGGCATAATACTAAAAAGCAAAATTCAATTTTATCAAACAAAATTGGATGTCAAAATAAAATAGTAAAACGGTGAAAATCTGAAAACGAAAAAATATAAAGATAAAAATTCATTAAAAATTAAAGAAATATTACAAATATGATTACAACTAACTTATTCTGAATCTTTCTATCAGCGTCTTGCATTCTTATTGTTTCGTTTGAATACTAAATTCGTAATGAATATTTCTTCTTTTCAATACACTCATAAATTATTTTTTAACAAATAGCTTTCTTATTTTAATGCTGGGTGTACACGCTACCAGTATAAGAAGGACGAAAGACAGTTTATCTGTTCTAAGGTTGAAAGATGCTGTTTGATTGATGGCAACTAATTGTCCGACGAAGCAACAACATGGCACTGTCTCTTTGCTTTGTTTTTTTTATCATATGAGAACATGATAAAAAATGTTTTGGTTAGGGTTTTTGAATAATTGAAGATCGAAGTCGCTTAGGCAATGAATAAAGCATATTCAGCAATATTCATTAACATTTTTTATTTGCATATATATTTCAATTGCTTTTACCAGTATTGCATTATTATTACGCTTGCTTCTTTGAAAGCAGGTGCGTTTTTAAAAAGCTGAACTGCTTTTATCAGTATTTTTTATTATTACGTATATATTACTTTATGGTGTGCATTACATATTTTACGTATATATTATTTTATTACGACAGGCATGAAAATTCAGGTTCTCCGCTGCGGTAATTTATAGCCAAGCATAGAATGCCTGAATTTATCTTACGAAATTACCATAAACATAAATCAGTTTCTTTTTGCGCATGCGCTGTTTACTGGCCATCCTATAAATGGTCAAATATAAACCCGGAAAATTACAATATGCTTCTTAAGGTGGGTTCACACGAGGCTTACTATTGCCCGCAATCGTTGCCTTTCCGCTGTTGTCCCGGCATTGTCCTCGTGTGAACAGTTGTCCCTTTGTGGTCACGTGATTTTCCGGAAATAAGCGTGATCTTCAATTAAGTGCAATAATTAGCCTCGTGTGAACCCACCATCATTCTTTAAGTTTCTTATTATAAATATAAAAGAATTTGAAATTGTTTTCACAAACTTATCACTATCCCTTCATAAAGAATAAAAAAGTAATAAAATGAGTAAATAACCAAATAATTAAATTTTAGAACGATCAGAAATCGAAATGTTAATAAGAACACATAGTTATGAAAAATTTCAGAACTGTAGAGCATCAAGATGTGAAAAATCTATTAAAAGTTTATTTAAAACATGCAATATGCCAAATTAAAATTATCCAAACTTAATTCTTGTCTGTTAACCATCAATATAAGTTAATCATAATTTTGTAATTAGTAGTTTTATACTAATGATTAATCATAGAATAAATAAATATATAATTATATATCCAAAAGCTCGTGAAATTTAATAATAAGCTTCTTTCTAGTCTCTCTTAACAGACAATATTCATTTATCTTGTGATGGTCTCAACTTTTGTTTCAGACAGAAAAAGTTTCATCAACTTTGATTAAAGTTGATCTACCATATACCATCTGATCTAGCATCAAATCGCCTTTAGGCTTCCATTGTTTTTCTTTTCACTGGTTTGTTTTAGATTTTCGTAGAAAATTTTCAATTTTATGTATAGCTTTCATCTTTCAGTTACCCGTAAAAAATAGAAAATTGTTCCAAAATGATGATTGTATTATAATTTCAAGAATTAAATATTAACAAACTATACAAAATCGAATAAATGTTCGTTTCCTAACTAGTTTTACATAAGAAAAAAAAAATATTATTCTAAAAAATCGGACAATCTTTTGATATGAGTGGCAAGACAGCAAAAATATTAAAATCCACTTACATGAACTTAAACAAAGGCTACAAACAATATAATAAAAATTTAAAACACATCTATATGAATGTTCCAGTCTTACAGGAGGGGACTCCTCGTAATTGAAAAGGTGAAGCTTCTTGTATGGTAATTGCTTCTCGCACCCATGTAGGTACAGAAAGGTCTTGCTTCTCCCATCGATGATGAGACGTACTTCCTTAGGGAATGATTGTATTGTGACCGGTGATGACATTTAGAAATCAACTATAGTTCTCACCAGTGCTACTGTACCTTCCGATCCGGCCATTCAAATTTTCCTTCCGGTGTGTCAAAGTAGTCAATTTGTGATTGTGATTATTTTAATGTTCCGAACGAAGAGTTATTTTTACCTTAATTCGATTTTATTAATAATTCCTCATTATGAATAAAATAATATATTGAAATCATTTTTTCACAAATTCACTGTCACCACTTGTAATTAAATGAACTTATTAATTGATAATTAAATTCTGAAAGTATTAAAATAATATATTATCATTGCTAGTGTGTTGCAAACTATCACATTTCTAGAACATTAGAAAGAACGAAAAAGAGACTACAATTTACTGCCAAATAAATTAGGAATATTGCCAAAAGTTTAAGCCAAGATTTTCTATCATACATAAAGCAATCTAAAAATTAACAATTAAACTGCGGGTCATAAATTTCCATAAGTACCCAAAATTGTATATTATATTTAAAAGCGCCTCTAACGCTTATGCCTGAACTTTTCCCAAAACAAAATTGTATAATAAAGATGCCTGTTTGTGTAAAAACTCGAATTTAATCGAGCACAAACAAAACTGAATTGCGTTTCCGTTTTTATATAGAATTCTTCTTCATATGAAATTCACATGCATGGCCAGTTAGTCTTCATCTGAAATCAAATCGAGATCTTCTAAATTATTCTCAAACATTCTAAGTAATGTTCTTATTGAAAATAATCACCGATGAATTTCACAATAAAATTTTGCGGTATTGTATTTGATACAATATACATGTGTTCGAAAGAGACCAAGAAAGCATCTAAACCCTAAAGCAAATTCCAAAATGAGTTCAATATCCGTCAAGTTTAATATACGATTGTTATTAAAAATACCGAAAGGAATGTGGGATAGCGGATATTGTTTTGAGAAAAGACGCCATTGTTTCATCAAGAATCGAACAAAGAATGATCTGTGAATAAAATAATCGAATGAAAAGAGAACGGAATCATAGTTCACCCAAATTTCCATCAAACAAGAATTGAAAGCTAAATTAATCTTTTACTTTACATGATGCTGCGAATAGTCTGAACAATTTTAATTAGTACTTATTTCACTGCGACTGATTTTTGAAGAAGTAATGTACTTAACAGCTTTTGTCTGGAGATGCATTCGAATCAGAAAAAGAATTTTCAAAGAATAGTTAAATTAAATTAAAAGAATCGTGAAATTGCAGTTCAACCAAATTTTGCTCATGTTTGACTGGTTTTTATAAAAAATAAGTTCGTTGTGATTGATTTTTATAGAAAATAAGTTCGTGTGATTGATTTTTATAGAAAATGAGTTCGTTGTGATTGATTTTTATAGAAAATAAGTTCGTGTGATTGATTTTTATAGAAAATAAGTTCGAGAGATTGATTTTTTTAGAAAATAAGTTTGTTGTGATTTATTTTTATAGCAGATAAGCTCGTTGTGACTGTTTTTTGAAGAAAATAACTTTGATGTGAAAGATTTTTAAAGAAATAAACTATTAAAAGAAATACAAAAAAAAGAAGTTTATATTATACAAGTGAAATGCACTACGGATAAATTAGAAACGCTAATAAACGCGATAAATTAGAGATGTAGAAGCAAAACAATATATTAAGATGATATGCATATTCTGTATACACTTTTCATGTGACTAGACTTAATGGGAATTGAAATTAACTTCATGAAGATATTTTGAATGGTGATTCAATTAAGAAAGAAATCTATACTTATAATAAAGCTCAATGCGTGTGTGTGTGTGTGTGTGTGTGCGTGTGTGTGTGTGTGTTGGCGCTCTACAGGCCAGACCTTTGGACCTACAGCTACCAAATTTGGTACATGTATACCTTGGAGGTCCGTAACGTGCACCTTGGAGCCCTTTTTTCGAATTTTTAATTAGAATTTGAATTAATTAAAATTTAAGCGAAATTTCGACGTTTTTCGGCTATAACTTCCGAAAATATGATCGCATAAACATGATTTTTACATCAATTTAAAGATTAAAAATTTAGCCTTCTAATGGTATCAGTATTTTAATGTATAACTTAAGCTTCTATTTTTAACGAATTTTTAAAGAAATATTTTAACCCTGTTTTTTAGCACGTGACTGGATAAAATAAAAGAATGCCGGAAGTTCAAATAAAAAAACTATCATCGCAAAATAAGTCTACAGAAATGCAACTTTCAGCACGTGACTGGATAAAATAAAAGAAATATAAAATATGATATTTTTTTTAAAAAATAAATGCAAAGCAAAGGTTTCTGCAATCGTTTGCAATATCTATATCATTAACTCAATAAATCTTCTTTATTTACGGTAAACCTGATTGAATTTAGACAGGATATGCATTGAAATCCCGACTTAATGGCATATTTATGTAATCGTTTGCAATATCTGTATCATTAATTAAATACTTTTTTTTCCTTTTCTCGCTTTCTTTAAAAAAACATATTTAATATTTTGGCAACATCATCGAAATTTTTTTTTAATATTTAGGAAGCATAACCGATGGTTAAAACTGACTGATTTATAAAAGTAAGGAATATTAATAAGAAAAGGTGGACTTTTAGAACTTTCCGTCCATCATCTTAAAGAAAATATTAATTTCAGGTCAATCAATGCCCGGAATTTAATTGAAAATTTTAGAACGCTTTACTCATGGCGAACCAGCTGGTCGCCAAAGGCGGCTAGTCTAATAATAATTATCATAAGAGCATTTTAGGCCATGTGACAAATATATTGGGTATCACAAAAAAAACACTTTTTAACGCTTTTTGTCTATAAGAAATAAGTAGGTATTATTTAAAAAAAAGCAAAAGTATTCGAAATAAGACAGAAAATTAGCTTTTGATGAAAAAATAACCATAATATCAAATTTCAAAAAATTACAATTCATAATCTGATATATCACCTCCTCCAGGTAAAATTGTCCAGGGAGGAAAGTTTTTATTTTACTACAATTATTTTTCAAAACTGCAAAAATATAATTTTACATTTAAAAATGTTTTGCTTACATGAAAATAAGAGCGACCATATTTTAAAATGCAATCTTAACCATTGCGAGAAGTGAAAAAAAAAAGCGATAAGACAGAAATATTTTGTCTAGACATAATATATTTACGAATTTTCTGTACTTTTCCATTTGTGGAACCCATTTTTTATTTGAAAAACAAACGCATAGTTGCTTTTTAAGCTAAAAACCATTGTAAATTCGTGCTCCAGAATTCTTTGGAAGGATGCAGAGTTTTTTTTTTTTTTTTTTTTAAGGAAAAAAAAGAGTTGATTCATGCTTATACCATATAAGTTTCATGTCCACTTTGATCATTCCATCCTCATATCAAAATTTTAATTTATTGTAATTCATTAGTTTCTTGTGAATAACTCACCGAGGGACAAATAAAAAGGACAATAGACACAAACAGATTCAGTAAAAATGCTAAATGCAAGTTAAAAATTTAAATTGTATAACTATTGTAGACAAATACTGTTCAAGTCATTCTCAGAGGTAGCAACTTTATTACAAATTATGCAAGAAAACTTTCGGGGGATCAATCCTGGGAATTAAAAATTCTAATTACATTTTAGCGTTTCTCGCAGTAACTTCTAAAAAATATTATGGTACAAATAATTTTTGCACCATCTAAATTTTCAAAAAATTATTTTTTCAACTATTTTAGAGATTTTATGGTATAAATATATTTGCTATGTTTAAAAAATTTTAAAAGAAAATAATTTAACTACATTTACTACAATTAAATTTGAGAATTCTGAACGCATATTAAAAGAATCACGAAATACAACAAATAGTTTCTTTCATTGCCATTCTGAAAGAACACCAAGCTTTGAAATTCTAAAAGAATACACAAATCTAATACAAAGGATGTTTGTTCGTACGTTGATATTTTATATACTGTCGTACCGTTCATCTTATTTCGATAAAACATTGCCAAATTATTTATTTATTACACTTATTAATTTTCGGCGGCAGCAACACGCCTTGTACCATCTATTTGTATATAAGAACTGATTTCCAGACAAAAGTATTGCACTTCTGGAAGGGCCTTGAGTTTTTTTATGTGAGTTTCTTTTCATTATAGAATTATCGTTTCGGCTGCTTCAATTGCATAGTATTTGTTTGTAGGAGGGGGGGGATTCAGGGCTCTATACAAATTTGACTATTCAAATTAAATGCGACACAAATATAATTCAAGATATTGAATTATACCAATACCTTGTATTATTATTCTAGATATCTAACTTTCTATAATATTTATTCGAAAGCGTATTTTTCCATCCTTAGATTCTGCATTTGACTTTATAGGAATAATAAAAAAAGAAGAAATATCACGAAATCATTTTTTTTCCATGAAAATTAGAATTTTCACCTTAATATCATGAATGAAAGTATGAGTAAATTAATAATCTATAGAATAAAGTAATAAATATTAATTTCCGTTTTGTCAAATAAAATTACAAAAATTCGGTGGCCCATTTTTATTACCAGAATTTCCTCAACTGTTCTAATGTGATATCATGACTGAATTATTTTTTCATTTAATTGGGTTTTATTTCTTGTGCAACAAGTTTCTTTAATCTGCTACATTGAGTTAATGTCTCGACTATCTCCAGGCCAATCCAGAAGTGCAATACTGTTGTCTAGAAATCAGTTCTTATATACTAATAGCTGGTACAAGGCACGTTGCTGAAGCCGAAAAAATAATAATAAGTGCAATCAATAAATACTTTGGCAAGGTTTTATCGAAATAGGATGAACGGTACGACAGTATATAAAATACGAACGAACAAATATCTTTTTTTTTATATATATTAGAGTTGTGTATTCTTTTAGAATTGCAAAGCTTGGAGTTCTTTCAGAATGGTAATGTAAGAAACTTTTTATTGTATTTCGTGATTCGTTTAATATGCGTTCAGAATTCTCAAGTTTAATTTTAGAAAATGTGATTATTTTCTTTTAAAATTGCTTAAACATAGAAAATATATTTATACCATAAAATCGCTAATATAGTTGAAAAGATAATTTTTTGAAAATTAAGATGGTGCAAAAATTATTTGTTCTATAAGATTTTTTGGAAGTTACTGCGAAAACCGCTAAAATGTAATTATAACTTTAAATTCCCAGGATTGGTCTCCCGAAAGTTTCTTGTATAATTTGTAATAAAGTTGTTACCTCTGAGAATGGCTTGCACGATATTTGTGTACAATAGTTATACAATATTAACTTTTAACTTGGATTTAGCATTTCTACTGAATCTATTTGTGTCTATTGTCCTATTTATTTGTCCCTCAACGAGTTATTTGAAGATTAATCCTTGGTAAATAGATGTGTTGAGATTCAATTTTTTTTAGATAATTGTACTATCCCCATAACCATCCTTTAGATGCGAGAAATAAACTGACCAAGTTTCATCGCAATCGGATGAATGGTTTAAGAAGGCATTAGACACATACAGACAAACATTTATTTTATTTATATCGAAAAGCCACATGACATGGCGCTGAATTTTGATGAAATATAAATACTTCATTGCCAGATGAAAGGAAACAGTTTAGTAAGGTGAGTTTTATTTATATATTTTTGGGCATTTATTTTCCCACTAACCACATTAATTCTTTCTTCGGGTTTTATTATAAAGCCATCGCAAATCTCAAACCTAATTAAATGTTTAACAGTAACCTTAAACTTTTTTTGGATCACCCCTCGTTTGAAGGAAAACTATATTTTGATGTAAATTTTAGCATTTATTAGCACAAACTAGGATCGGTCTGGAGAAAAAATTTTAGTTTCTGAATTGTTTGTAACATTACACTTGTGGCATATCTTTGAACATAACTAATAAATATATAAGAATTATGTCCAAAAATAAAATTTGTGTTGTTAATTATATGAAATTTTTGAATTTCTTTTTCCAACAATATTACCATTCACTTCTAGAAAATTCAACACCAAACCCTTAATTTATTACATAGCACAATGAGTACTAATTATAAATTTCATAGAAATATCTTGATTGTTTTTTGAGATATAACGACGTGCAGTAAAATTATGAAAAAAAAAATTTCTTCAGAAAATGCGTTTAAAGTTTTTAAATGCTTAAAAATAAGAATCACTTATATGTCAATCACTGAAAATAGAAACGTATCCATTTTTTGAAATAACAACAAAATAAATAAATAAAAATACAAATTGTCACCCTAATTCATGTTTTTAATCTAATCTGACATAGTTTTGAATTGCATTGGTGGGCATTGTAATGCCGTAATCATTTACCACAAGTGTGAATTTTTGTATATGTCATTATGATTTCCTTTTAATGACTACTATTATAATGCAAATATCCGTTATAAAAATTATTTATTTCGTTAAATTATCTTGAAAATGCTATATAGCGCTATGGTATTTTTCTAAAAAAAATTGTTATAAACCATCAATTCTCAAAAATGCATTTTTTTGTTCCAAAATGCATCCACGATTATGACTACTCATACTCACATATTACATTACATTTTCCATGGAGGCTAAAAACTTTCATTCATTTTATTATTCTTTTCAATAAAAAGAAATATATCGATTTATAGAAAATAAAAAAACTTTCGGTCTTATTATTATTTGGTCTAAAAAATTTTCGGTCTTATTTTCCGTTTTAACAGCTTATAAATATTCTGGCATTATCTATGAGACCCAAAATGAAATTCAAAAGCACACACGTTTAACCGTTGCATCAGATGCTTAAACATTTTCCTTCAAGGGCATTCTTAAAAATGTGTTGTGAGGTTAATGACCCATGAAAGCTAAAAATATGCAAGCCGAAAATGATGAAGTGCCGATCTTCCTTTCTACGGGGCGCATTTTCGTTAAAAGCTCATTGCCTCCCAAATCTTTTTCTAATACTTACCAATATTTTTCACGCAATCCTTTCTTAACATGTGAGAACACGATCCAGTTTTCGTTAGGACGTTTTGAATAATTGAAAGCGACAGAAAATTGAAGGTCAAAATCGCGTAGGCAATATTCACCAACATCTTTTAACCGATTGTTTATAATTTTGTTTCAGTTGTGTTCCTTTTTGCTTGGCTTATTTTGTTAATTAATTTAGGTTCATTTGTAATTTAGTAGTAGCTGCATTTGCGCTCACTAAATACAATGATTGATTTTTAAAAAAATTTTAAATTTTAATTTTTAAACTTGTTTGAATCCGAAATAATTTTTAGTTCCAATTTTAGTTCGTTTCCATAATTAGTGCCATTTTTGTTTCGTTTTCATAATTTTATTAATTATATTAATTTAGATTTGTTTCATTAATTGATTCTACTTCATTTTGTGAACTTTTAGCGTTTAATCCCCAATTAAATTTTAATTTCGATTTCGTCCTAATTAATTTCGTTTTAAGTTTTGTTGACCAGAAAATGGGTTTTAATCATTTTAATGCTTTTATGGTTGTGGTTCAGCTTCCCAAACAAACAGTTCATCTTAATAAAGTTTGAGGTTTTTAAGTTCTTGAATAAAATATTTAATTTAGAAATAAGTATATCTTTTTCCTTAATTATAACTTAAAATTTTCCAAATAAATTTTTTACCAATATTTACTTTAAGATTCTTAATACCTAAACTTATATCAATGAATACATTAGGTAGCAAATATAAGTTATTGGGTATATATATATGTATCTATATATATATATATATATATATATATATATATGTAAAGCTGTTGCGAAGCCTAATAGAAGAAGATGGAATTTTGAAATTGATTTATTTCATTGCTGAAGGCATACTTTTTCTTATATACAGCCGACCACCCCACCACCACTGAACGTAGCAGTATCGACGGGATGTGTTGTGTTTAACTGCGAGGAAAGCATACTATGTACAAGGAAGAAACGATGAGACTGAGGTCTTTTCACATCGTTGTACAAGAGTAGAAAAGATCAAACTTTTCCCTCCAGGGGTTTTACAATGAGATTTTGATAGGGATTCCTTTGACACGTGTAGATTCCGGATAGGGAAATTTAGATATATTTGAAAGAATGTGCTAAGCAATAGGGATTTCTAACTTCTCTCGGAACGTGGGAAAATGGTATGATAGCTGTGTTATAGAGCACGTATAGCGTTAATTAAATAAAGAATTTGGAATTGGATCAGGAAAGGAAATATCCTTTTAGAAAGAAGTTATCGAAAGTTATTGAAATATCAATTTAGAATACGAACAAAATTAAAAATTTGGAAATTAACAATGATTGAAATTAAATTCTGAAATATTACTTTTTAATTTTATTTTTATCCCATTCATCAGATTTATTCTTTCCAAATCTATCAAACGCCATTCTAACTGACTTAAAACGCTACCCAAGCAATTCTTTAGTGTCTATAAAGGAGACTTAAAAAAAGAAAGAAAGAAAAAGAAGAAGAAAAAGATATCTTTTTCAGAACTGTTAAGACTGCGAATTTCCTTTTTCTTCTTTTTTCTGTTTCGTATCCTTAACGGCGAAGCTGCGTCGCATTTCTTTCTTATGGTCATGATTTAGATTCGTTGATATTGTAAATTGGATTTAAATTTATTATAATGATATTGTGAATTGGATTTAAATTTATTCTTTAGTTAATTATAAATAAAATTATGACTACTTTTAATCGATGACTGCAATTACTTCCAATATCATACAACGCAAAAACCGTTTACTTAAGACTTTATATAATACCAGCCGCCTTTGGCGACCAGCTGGTTCGCCATGAGTAATGCGTTCTAAAAGTTTCAATTAAATCGCATATTCATTAGCCAAAATTTAAGAAATAGTTAAAGTTAAAAGATTCAGTTATTAGTAGTTAAAGAGTCGGTAACTTTATTCGAAAAATCTTTTTGAGTTTAATGCTCTAGCAATTTATCGATTATGCTTCCAAAATATTAAAAATGTTTTTTTCGGTGATGTTGCCAAAATGTTAAATATGTTTTTTAAAGAAAGCGAAAAAGGGGAAAAATTATTGAATTAATGATACAGATATTACAAACGATTATAGAAATATGCCATTAAGTCGGGATTTCAATGCATATCCTGTCTAAATTCAACCAGGTTTACTGTAAATAAAGATAATTTATGGAATTAATGATATAGATATTGCAAACGATCATAAAATCCATAGCCTTGCATTTATTTTTTTAGAAGATATCTTATACTTTATATTTATATTTATGTTATTTTATCCAGTCACATGTTGAAAGTTGTATTTCTTTAGATTTGATTTGCGATGATAGTTTTTTTTTATTTGAACTTCCGGCATTGTTTTATTTTATTTTATCCAGTCACGAGCTCAAAAAAAAAACATGGTTAAAATATTTCTTAATAATAGTTAGAAGCTTGAGTTATACATTAAAACACTGATATCACAAGTTTATCTCTTTTTAATTAAAAGCTAAATATTCTTCATTTTTTAAAGCATTTATAGACTCGTGCTACATACTATGTAGCTATTTACTTCATTTAGACTTTTTTATAGATGTATTTCTATTATTAAACAAAGCTGATTTATTTAATTAATAATATTGTAAAAGTCACAAAAAATTCTTTGCACTTTCTTTTTCTTTTAAAAGAAAAAACATATTTCATATTTATTTCATTTCATGCAGACACGTGCTGAAAATTGCATTTTTAAATGTTTAATTTGCAATAATTATTTATTTTTTTAATTTGAGTTTTTATCTATCTGATGGCAACCTATTGATGAAAGATAATTTTTCCCCTTCCACTCGTGACGTGCTCCTGCAGATTAAATTTTATTGTTTTGTCCGAAATATATTGTTGAAAAATATAGTTGAAATGCTTCTTTAAAAATTCATTACGAATAGAAGCTTAAGTTAAATGCTAAAATACTGATACTATTAGAAAGCTAATTTTTTTATCTTTAAATTGAAGTTAAAATCATGTTTATCTGATAATATTTTCGGAAATTATAGCGGAAAAACGTCGAAATTTCGCTTAAATTTTAATTAATTCGAATTCTAATTAAAAATTCGAAAAAAAGGCTCCGAGGTGCACATTCCCGACCTCCAAGGTATACATGTACCAAATTTGGTAGCTGTAGGTCCAACGGTCTGGCCTGTAGAGCGCCAACACACACACACACACACACACACACATTGAGCTTTATTATAAGTATAGATAACGATATTTTTAAATCTAATTTATATCTTAATGTCCTAATATTTATCTTAATCCTTAGAGCACCCAAAAGCAATTCGTTGTATAAATATCTGCCGAATTAGAGGACATTTTTTTTAGCTCCCAAAAAGTAATATATTTGAATTTTTTAAGTTGAATTTTCCCAGAAAATTAATCTGCCTATTTTTACAGGTCAAAATTTAAGAAAATAAATAAAAGAGATATCGGAATGCCAAGAGTTAATTTAGTCAGCATTAACTTCGTTCTAAAAAGTTCATTTATTTCCTCAACCATTTTCACTTTTTATTTAATTACTTTTAACACATGATATATAAAACTGCTCACTTCAGCATTTTCAATACTCCAAATGAAGAGATAAAAATCCTTAATTCTTACCACATTCCTTTAAAAATACCTAAATTTTCCGTTCCTAAGATTATACGTGTCAAAGAATTCCTATTGAAATCTCATTATAAAATCATCGAGAAAAATTTCGGTCCTTTTAGCCCTTTAACCATTGCATCATGATGTAAACTGATGCACAGCATCGTTTCTTCCTTGTACATAATATGGCCACCATGAGGAATGAAATCGAGTGTAAAATTTCAAAAATTTCTTCTATCCGGAAACGTATTTGCTAAAATATGTTATATACACATATCGTTATAGATGATTAAGATTGTTTCGGGTATTTAATCTTGATTTTTAATGCATAATTAACACTAGATTGCCTAAGGCAGTCATTTTGACTGCTTTTCAATTTCAGTTTGAAAAACAATTGTGTATATAAGGACTCAGCTTCTTAGAATTTTGTAGCTTTTTGTACAACATATAAATGCGTTTATTAATCATTGTAGTTGTTTCCCCCACCCCTCTTTCATTTCCGGTGTATATGTGTGTTATACCTATATTGCCTAAAAGAATTCATTTTTACTACTTGGAAAATTTTAAATAATCAAATAACTTTTATTATTGAATGTAGTAAATTTCTTATATGAAATCGGAGCCAATCGATTATATGAAATCAGATCGGCTCAAATTTAATATAACAGTTTATATATATTTTTTATTACCGTCACTTGTTCGTTACTTGTCATTCGAATCTTTATGCCAGGCCTGCCATCAGAAAGTCATCAGAAAATGAGGACTCACAAACATCACATAAAACATATTCTAACAAACGAAATTTTTGTCAAGTACGACTTTGCAACAAAAACAAATAATGTATGTGAAAAATGTCAAAAGTATGTTTGTGGAAGATATACACATAAAAAGATTTCAACTTAAATTTGCTTAAAATGTACAAATAATGAATAAATTATTTTTTGTTCCAAATGAAGTTAATTTTTTTATTATTAATACTTACTAATAACTTGCTATATGACTGGAAATAGTAAAAGAAATATTAAAAATTAATTTAAAACAAATTTCTTCACACATTAGTCATTCTTTCACAATACAGTCATTTTGACTGCTTTGGGGCAATATAGACTAAGTCTCCGTCTTTCTAATGTTAATATCTAAACTAAAGCTTTGGATAATTGATAATTTAAATTCCCCGTTTGGCTTTTATATGAGAGCTGCCTAATTGTCATCAAATGTGTCTAAGTGAAAGAAAAAAATATTAAAGAGCAATTTTATTTATAGAGTTTTAAATTAGATAAAGAGATTTCTTTTTCCCTTGAAATCGGAAGGACAATAAAATTCTTACATTTTTATTGCTTTAAAAAATATTATTTAAATATCGACCTGAAATTTTCTACAAATATTTTCTTTTACGTAATACATAGTTTGTATATATATCTAATACATACGGATAGTTAAAAAATTTGATTCAATTTTAAATATATATATTTCTGGATTTACGTAATTTTTTTAAATTTATATCTGAATAATTTAAGCTATCTTAATATTTAACAGCTCCATGTATAATTTTTTAATACCTATAATTTTTGTTATTGAATTTTTCTTCGCTGATTAATAATTCTATATTGTAAAAACGAAAAACAAATATTAGAAGTTTTCCGCTCTTAACCGTTACGACACAGAACTAATTCAGTGGCTTGCTTTGGATGACCAATGCAATAATCCAAACCAATAAAACTGTTGTTCTGTATTTTTCCCATGTTGAAGTGCAATTTGATTGGTATCAAGACTGATTGGAGTTTCCTCTCAACAATATGCTACATGTAATTCGCCTTGGGAAACGAACGGAATTTGTAAGTTAATATCGGAAACATTTAAGTGGTTGTCGTTCAACTTTTGTTAATCAATATGGCGGAAGCAAAATGAACTGGTGACCGAACGCGCTGAAAGTTAGATGAAATATTTTTTAGGACAAGTGGAATGCTAAGATTGCGAACAATCTCTCTCTCTCTTTTGCTATTAATTTTATAAATATAATTGCATAAGCTTGATGAGCATGGTCTGATTTCATTACATAACAATTTGTTACATATTAGTCAACTTAATAATAAATGCAATTTTCGTTATGAAATAAATACTTCAACTTGCTAACAAATATCGAAGCATAGTTGGAAGAAGAACTTGGAAGCTTTAAGCAATAGGTAACTAGATTACAAATAAGTAAGTAATATAAAAAATATTCAATTCCTACTTAGGTCAGGAAAAAAAAATTATTTCAGTTATTTTTATTAAATAGTTATGAAAAACAATATTAAGAATTAAAAAATGACTGATTTTCGCAAGAATTGAACTCGCATTCTTCACTTTCACTTGAAAAATATTGAAGTCCTCACATTTTATAGACTGGGATACTGCCCGCGGATTTCGATTTTCATTACAAACTGCAAAAACTCTATTTAAGTATTAAAAATGAATTAAATTTAATGAATGAATTAATATTAGAAAAAAATTGTATTAACATCCAGTGTCATTCACCAAAAAGTTTTAAAAAATTGCATTTGAACTTGAGTGAATAAATAAAAGGTAATGTATTCGCGAAAATTTGAACAAGATAAATATATATATATATATTGAGAGTGTGAACTAATTGTAGAAATCGAAAAACATTCTCATTCCTAGTAAGGCCTGTTTTACAAGTTAATTATGAAGCAAATTGATCGAAACAAAGATATCTACTTTTTTATATAAAATTTTGAAATTTCACCAGCAATAATTTTTTTCATAGTTTTCATCTGAATGCTATATGCAGTATTAAAAATTTTTTAACGGTTCTAAAATATTAAGAGAATGACAAACAATCAATCTAAAATATTTTTTAGAACTTATTGACTTTTCGTGCAAATCATCAACGATGTTTGAGTATGAAAACGAGTTAAAAAGCTGTCGGAAATCGCTCTGGAAATCTCGTACTTGTTTCAATTTTATAACATTAAATTCTATCATTTCTAAAAACGAATATGATGTTAAATGAACGGAAAACTCACTGAAGAAATATTACAATTAAAGTATTTGCTATTCAGCAAATTATGAAATGTGAACTTCATTTTAATATTTGATTTATTTCATTCCCTTTTGCCGAAGATACGATTTAGTAAAGCAAACCCTTAAAGAATTTATACAAATCATTGATTTAATTTAAAAGCTTTTTCTGACTTGAATTTAATTTATCATTTTATCTTTTTATCTGCTACATGAAAATAAAATCTCCAGCTAAATTCAAATAAAATGGATCTATAAATAAGCGAAATAAAACATTTTACATATTCCTTTTTCTTGATAAATATTTAATTTCAAAAGTTATTTTTTCAAAGCTACTTGGCTGTTAAATTGCCCCAAAAATTTGTAACTTTTTGCATAAAGTGCTTCGATCGAAATTTCTTATCGAATATTTGCAAGTGGTGAAAGATGCAATAATTTTTTAACATGTTTATACTATATTTTGTACTTACAATATACTTTTATGACTGATATAACTTTATGGATGACATCATAGATTCAGTAAAAATACTAAATTCTCGTCAAAAGTTAATATTTGGCAACTTTTGCACGGCATTGCAATGTAAGGTGTTCTCTGGTTTGTAAAATTCATTACACAGTCTATGATAAAGTTTTTGCAAAATCACTTCCTGTGACTTCAAACAGTCCCATGATGTTGAAGGCAGGAGGTGTCATTTATTGCTGGTTTTGAGCTTATTTTTGATTTGCAAAGATTGTATCTTTCAGAAATCAGAAATCTAGAAATTAATCAAATAAGAGATTAAGTGCCGGCTTCCTGGCTTAGGGGTAACGTGTCTTTCTCGTAATCTGAGTAACCTGGTTCGGGCATGGTTGTTCTTCCTTTGTGTTCTATCTGTGAGTTGTGTGAAAGAGCTCACGCGCAAAAAAGGGCTGTGCTAGCAAGTGTGTGTGTGTCATCTTCATTTGAGCTAGAAGTCAGACATGTCTTCAAGTGCTAAGAGGTCATTACCCTCTGATGCCACTGCATCCCATTTTCGTGTTAACATGGACACTAAATCGTCATAAGACTTTATGTTCCTTTTTAGCCGGCATAATGGCATATGTGTAACGCGTCTTCCCCGCAATCTGTGCGTCCTCGTTCGAGCATGGTTGTTCTTCATCTGTGATCTATTTGTGAGGCGTGTGAATGTGCTCCCCTGTCAAAAGGGATTGTGCAAGGGAATGCGAGTGTCATCTTCATAGGGGATAGGAGTCAAATTTGTGGCCACTGTGTGCTCAGGGATCTTTACCCTTAGAAGCTATTAGACCCTTTTTCAATAGAAATACGGACGCATCATAATCAAAAATAGATAAAGTAAAAATGCGATATTCATCCAAAGTTTAAAGTTTTGGAACTATTATATGCCAATTCCACGCAAGACACACTTTAAAATAACTTTTATTAAAGGATGAGATTTTATTACAGGGTTGGAACTTCACTACCCAATATAAAAAAATGTTGGGTAGTGCACTCCTGTCAGACACAGGGGAAAAAAAGAGATTTGGAAGAACGCAGGAAAATAAATGCATTTGTGGAGAAATTGGTACGGTTTACCACTACTTAATGGAATGTATGGAGATCTCAGAGTTAAAGAAGGACCTGAAGATTGACAATAATGATTTCAGTACTGATGGTACCAGGTAATCTCAAAACCCTGAAGGATATGATGTTAAAGATTGATAGTTTCTTTCCAACTGTTTGAGAGAGTGCAGATGGGGAGTAAGACAGCTATCACTCTCCGAAAGGAATGTTAGTTTGACTGTTCGGTCAATGTAAGGTAGAACAATACTTATTCAGCAATCGACCACAACAAATCCTATCGATACTGCTACGTTCAGTGGTGGTGGGGTGGTCGGCTGTATGCAAGAAAAAGAAGGGGGAAAATTAATGAGTGTTTAAAACGACTTTTTACGAAAAAAAGAAACATAAGTTTTCTGCACCAGGTAAAATAATTTTTGACTAATCATCATAAACGTCATTCCCAAATAGAAATATCGGAGAAATTTCGATCTTTTAGAGAGAAGTGTGACAGATGAAGAATTGCAGAAATTCTGATATATTCACCTAATAATGCCAATAAAGCATATTTCCTCTGCTTCCACCATTTTTCGAATCATTCGAAGACAAATTACCCGGAACCCCAGATGATTCTTATGCTCTCAAAGAAAAGTGATGGGGAAAAAAGACCAAATGTCAGAAAGAATTCTTTTCTGAGAGGGAAAAAAGATGTTTAATAAAATCTGCTATCACAAATTTCAAGGTATCATGTGAGAGCCTTATTTTTCATTGACTTGATTTCCAAATTATTTATTATCTGAATTCTTATGAATTGTCTTGATTAATTTAAGTCATTAACAAGTTTAAACCAATGTGCAATAATCATTGACTTCTCAATCGATTTCTCTCTCCCTCCTTATATGTGTGTGGGTGGGTGTGTTTTAGAGATTTTAAATCTTTTGAATTTGAGATTAATTTCTTTTTTTAAATTTTAGATTTCAAAAACATATCTTTTTTTCGAAATATCGATGTAATCTAATATCGTGATTTTTTCAAATCGGTTTAAACTAGTTAATGACTTAATTTAATTAAGACTATTCGTAAGAATTCAGAGAATGAATAATTTGAAAATAAATTTGTAACTTTAGTTTTCGATAAATCGCCAAATGTGACAAACTCCTGCAATATTTTCTAATAACCCTATTTTAATTAGCTGAAATTATCCCTGAACCAACAATCTTTATCGATTAAAGAAACTATTTTAATTTGCTTGGTTTTTTTTTTAAATGTAGCTCGAGTTAGGCAATAACATTGTGATTTCCATGAGAAATACTACAACAGCAGACAATAGATAATTCAAAAACTATGTAAAACTACATTAGCAGACGATAGATAAGAGAAAAACTATACCGTGAAAGCCGACTCCAAAATAAAAAAGGAGATAAATCGCCAATTCTTTGCTTATGAATTTTGAGACTTCTACAATTTGTGCCTTCAAATCTCTTTAAAAACCTCAAGCGAAAACAGTATCATGTTTTCACATGATAATAAACGAATGTTTTCTATGCAATAAAAAAATTATAATAATTTTATAAGCTTTCTGTCATGAGTAATTACGACAAATAACTCCAAGAATATGATTCATTGCTATTTAATTAACGATGCATAACATTTATATTTAATTAGCAAAAGTGTTATGGACATCTTCCTTTTTTTCATACATGATAAATCACCGGGAATGTTCTCCCCAAAAAGAAAGGTTTGAAACCTAAATAAACGTCAAAATCTCGAAATCGATTTTTTTTTCTTTGACAATTGCAATATATTTTTTTTTTCCTTTATACATCGTTTACGAGAAAATAAAAGTAGATAGATTGCGGAACTGAAATTTATTGGTTGCTCTCACAATAAGTAAATAAATATAATTCTTGATTTATGACTGATTTACGACAAATATTTCAGGTCAAATATCTGTTTTTTCACACAAGTACAAGTGAACAAATTAACTGAAATATAATTTTAAATTGATTTTAAAAACACACTTTTATTAATCGACGAAACTGTTGAATTTTTTAAAGTTATTTTCTGATTTTCAATTTAACTGCCACCATTTTTGTGCTACATAATCAGATAGACCTGCAGGTAGATTAAAAATTTGACCTAATTAAATATTAACGAATACTTAATTGAAATAGAGCAGCAGTATTGTTATCGATAGCATAGAAGTACAAGGTTTTAGAATTCTAGGAAATCAGGAAATTAATAAAAAGGAATCGATAATATAATGCTATTTTTAAGAACATGAAAAATATTAATCAAGACGAATGCGCTTTGAATTGGGTTTGAATCACAGAGTTTTAGATTTTTGTTAAACATTGGATTTAAATTGAACTTAATTAACAACTAATTCAATATTCACTAATCCTATAAAACCTTCGTTAAAATGCAGTCCAGACAAATATACCTAATCTGAGGAGTCAGAGCTCAACTGACAAATTTTTAGGTACAAATTTTCACAAAACATCGTTAAAACTCTTATTGGCATTTTTTGTGCGTGCAAAACATTTTCCACACTTCAAAATAACTTTATATTTATACAAGTTTTTAATGTTTTTGGCCCTTTAGACCGGTAAGTCCGGTTATTTAAATGCCCACTTCCGGTTTACCTATCACTGCGAAAATATTAATATTGTAACATTTTCGTATTTTCTTCTTATTAACGTAGAGACAAAAATAAACCTGCTTTGGATAGCTCAAAAGCTGATTTAGCCAAGAAAAGAATTTTTGAAAAATGCCATTGATAGTGAAAAATGGACCTTTCCAGCTTGTTCGGAAACCTTAAAGAAAACCAATTATGTGCCTCGGTTGTTTTAAACCAGTGATTCTTAACCCATGTGCTGCGACACTTTTGCATGCCGTCAAATTCTTAAAGCGTGTATCCAAATTTTAGATACATATATAGTGAAAATTACAATGCTTTTTAATAACGTTTGTTTAAAATTAAAGAAAAGTACATTGTAAAAAACTGTTTTTACAACATATAGTGTACTAAACTAATATACTTAACAGGGCAAGGACGGAAAGTAACTATATTAAACTCAACAAATTTTCAAAACAGATAAATTGGTGGGATTTCAAAAACAAATGGCTTTATGGGAGATCAGTAATGCGATTTGGAAAGTTTGAGTCAGTCCCAAAAGATTTTAATAAAACTGCTTATAAAATTATTATTGATCATTCGGCAACATTAGAGGAGAGAATTGTTTATTATTTCCCAAATTTAGATGTAAAAAATTGATTGAGTTTGTAATCAGTTTGTGATAACTAATAATTCTAAATTTGAATTAATTTTGAATGAACAGGAAAAATTAGTTTCTCTTTCTAATAATCGAGATTTAATTTTAAAATATTCGGCAGAATCAATTCATTTGGGGTTAAAAGATGCGATTATCCCATAGTAGCTGAAAAAGCTTTAAAAATATTAATACATTTCACTACATCTCATTTGTGTGAATTTAGAGTTTCAGGGTTAACCAACATAAAAACGAAAAAAAAATATATAGTATATATCGAGACTGTTAAATATAGAAGACGATATGAGCGACGATATAAGACCGAATAAAAATGGAATTATCAAAAAACTTCACGCTCAAGTTTTTCATTAAAAGTAACCTTATTGTTATCTTGTAATTAACCCCTTAATAAAGGTACTGCTGCTTTTGTAGTACATATTATATTATTTTAATTTCATTCAAAATCATTGTCGTTAACTATTTGGCACAGTGTGTTATAGGTAAGTAAATAACTTTTAGGCTTATCTTTTTCTTCGCAAGCCGTCAAATTTTGAAATCGTTAAAAGTATGCCACGACAAAAAAAAAAAAGTTGAGAATCATTATTTTAAACTTATTAGAATTGATTTTTTACACTTTCAGAATTTTTTTTTTTCATTTAAAATTGTTTATATCTAGGTGTTTTTTTTTTTCTTTTTCAAAATAAAATATCTGATAGTTTGCACAGATATATTTAATCTGGTGTTTTATTTAGAACTTTTAATTTAATCATTTTTCAATTGTATATTTAGTTCTACTTCTTCACCTATTTGCACAATTTAAGATTCAATTCTTTTAATATTAAATTAGTTATCATAGCTTTTCAAACATCAGCTCAATAAAAGACGAAAATTAAGCAAATCTTCATATCAGTCAAAACCATCTCACCCTTATTTTTCAAATCGACTCGGCTCAATAAATTCTATTCGCGCATGCTCAGTTGAAGAAGAAATTCTTTCATTAAACATCTAAGCATTAGAGGCAGATAAACGATAATTTCTATCATAACTTATGAGAGGCACTCAAAACTAATTGACTTCATTAATTAGCATTTTCATTTATATGAAATAAGCATGGCATTTTAATTAGATGGATTATCCTTTTTTATTAAAAACACAAAGTAAAATGAAGATAAAATATTGTAATTATAATGAAAAAAATTTCGAGAATTCGATACATACAAAATTTTAGATCCACTGAAGTAAAAATTAAAGATCTATATAAATTTTTTCTGTTCAGTACATGGGAAAAGGATCTTCTAATAAATACTTCAAATAAATCAAAAGATTTACACTTGTTAAAATCTTTCGATTAGATATTCCATATAACATGTTCTTAATTACTTTTTCAAAAAAAATTTTTAAGTTTCTTAAATTTATTTTTATGTTTTTGCATAATAATTCGTATTATGTTCAATATGGACACATTATTCTTAAGTATGAAATATCGTTTATAATTGTCTAAATATAGAAGAAAAAAAATTATGCGATGAAAGAATTGTTATCATTAAAGAAATTTTTTTTGAATTTTATGATGATATAAAAAAATTTTTTACACTATAATATTTTCAAAAGTTAGTGCGAGATAAATTATCTACAATTTTTAATATAAATTCTAATTATGATTAAAAACGTTCCGTGATAGTTCCTTGATATTCCAAAATGTATATGCGTTAAGTCTCAAAGTCAAACGGCATATTGAAACAAGTTAAACAAACTCTTGCATATTAAACAAACTGTTTGCATATTGAAACGGGTTAAAATAAAAAATGAAAACTCAAATTTCATCTCTACACTATAAAACTTTTTTAAATACCACATTTACCTCAAAAAAGCTCAGCCTTTTTTATTGCTAAAGTCAACCCCCACCCCCAAAAGATTATACACATTTTTTATTTTTCCATTGCTTTAAAAAAAATGGTACAACTTTGATATACCGACCCCCAAATTACGCGCCAAATCTGGCACTCCCTAAGAACTTTTTAGGGTTGCTGTTTCTTATGTTGGTGTTGCCAATTTAGCTTTTTCCGTCTTAAATCAATCTTGGCAAGAAAAAAAGGCGCCAAAAACAGGTATTTTCTTGGCGAGAAAAAAAAGTCGCCGAATTTCCGATTTTTTTTGGGGGGGGGGTATATCAAAGTAGTTCCAAAAAAATATATCAAGTATGTTTCCAAGTATCCTTTTAATCTTACACACTTTGCTTTTGCATAGAATGGAAATATTGAAAACTATGGTACTTTTCCATTCCCGTAGGACTTTGGCGACATTTAAATTATATTCGTTAAGTCGTCAACAAAAAAAATTGCCAACTTTTTGGCGATTTTTTATACGTCCCTTGGAAACAGAAGAGAAGGAAAAGAAGAATTAATTCCGATGGCCTCTGGTCACAGTTAAATTATTTTCACTAAAATCGACAACCATTCAGCGATTTTTTATTGTTCTCGGTAAAGGGAAAAAAAACGATTTATTAATTGTGTAGTGATTAAAACTAAAACTAAAATGTTAAAGCAATGGGAAAAAAAGAAAATACAATTTAATTAATGCAATCGAATAACTACTTTCTTGTGGAACTCATAAAGATAAGTTTGGGTGATAGTTACAGAATCTAATCTCTTAAAATGAAAAAAAAAAAAAAAAATCACACTTCCTGTCGGTAAAACTTGGTATGATAATAACCAGAAATGATTCGTATATCTTTATATTATTGTTGAAAATTAACTACAGCAGTTAATATACTTATAAAAAATGTATTTAACCCTTTGCACTTGGAAAAGTACTTCGATTCATAATTATTCCCCTAATACAACGGCTTATTCATTGCTCTAAAAATAAATATGCATACCTAATTTTTTTAATTGAATTTCTCTGAGAAAATTAATCCAGATACTTTTCAGTCAAGTGGGCACAAAATGTGAGTCAAGTCGCCAAGCAAAGCCAATGGCAAAATAAATGTCGCCAATGTGGACAAAAGGCAAATATAATCGCTAAATGAATAACGTAAATTTGACGAATTTAAACGTTGACGCAATTTTGCATTTTTGATGCCTTTTTGACCATTTTTCACTTTTTTCGACTAACGATTATTTGGAGATTTTTTCGTATAACGGAGAAGTACCATAATATTTGCCTTTTTATCAATTTTGATAATAAAATATCAAAATGATGCACTGTCTTGAATGGTACATGAAAGCATCATTCGAGTGCAAAGAGTTAATGCCTTAACTTTTCAAAAATATTCTTTAAAACATTACATTTAGAGAGAGAAATCAAGAAAATGGAAATTCTATTATCGAAAAAACTAATTTCCTTAAGTTTTAAGTTGGCATAAAAAAGATTTTTTGAAATCATGCACTTGCTATGGTGAGTGTAGTCGGATGCTCAATATTTATGGTAGTGGATACATAATACCTTGACGAGACGTTCACAGTCTGCACTAATAGATCAAGAAAGAGCAAGATTGTGGTTGTCCCAGTCGTGAATAATACATAATATTTGTTTCTTTAATCACACGTTATAAATGGAATTCTGAACTATAGCAATTTTTTTTACAAAAAATTAAAATTTGCTTCTTACCAGAAAAGGACAACATTTTTACTTTTAGCGAAAGTCTTTACGTGTGTAAATTATAAACGAATGATGCGATGTAATTCGATTATATATAATTTACGCTCGATCTCAAATGTTAATTGGAATACCTAGGGCTAAAGCAATTAATTTTGGTTAATTGATTGATATTTGGATAAATCAAATCGACTCCAGGTGATGAGGATTAATTTTGATGGAAGAGACATGCTTATCTTCAAATCGCAAAACCACAACTCTTGGAAATTTTTTAATATTAGATTCTTAGACATTTGATCAACTCACAAAGATTTTATTACATAATTAGATTTTCAAAAATTGTATTTATTTTATTGTTAGCAAACTTTAAAACTTATATTCCTTGCTAGAATCAACAAAACATATTGTTAGATGATGTTCCCATCTAGACGGTTAGTTAATTGCTAACAATATATCGTATTTGATTGTCAAAAATTTACTAACAAAAGTTACTGAAGAAAACTTCATGGCACAGTATTTAATAATTAAAATATACATAATTTATTGTTTTCCTTATGGCACGTCAAAGACAAGCCAGCTGACGAAGTTGGGGATTTTAAGCCAAGAGAGCGTCTCTTGTTTCGGTAGTGCCAACTACTGCCAAAAGTACGACTTAGCTAGGTCACAACACTTTTTATCGGACGGACTTCATTCATTCATTCATACATCTCATTCACTCATCCACAGATCGTAATTTAGACCCGAGTCTGAAAGCTTATGAATCACGATAATTTGTGAACCAGCACCCTCAGTGGTATTGTCTCAGCATGGAGAATTTTGTGGCTAACACAGATTTATGCGTACGCCAGCATGGTGCAAGGGGAGTCTTGAATCATGGGGAATATACATGGTTAATCTTGTGCATTGTATAAGAGGAATCAGCATTAATAGAGTAAAATAAAAAATTAATGAGATATCTTCGTTTTTTAAAAAAAAGCATAAATCTCCAAACTGTAATGTAGTTGAAAAATCTCTATGAGACAAAAGTACCATATAAAATGTAGAATGTTTTATAGCAGATTTTTAAAGAATAAAAAAATGTAGGCTATTTTAATTTCACATTTTCTTTCCAAAGTACTTAAAATAGAGAAAAAATTTTGTCTCCTTTTTTTTTTATAAAATGTTCTTTATGCAACTATTGGAACAGCACCAAAAAAGGATTCTATAATCAGCGGCAGTTGATTCTCCAACAGTGACATTCTCGTGTGGCATGCCTTTTAGATGTCCTTTCTCAGACTGATTGAAACCAAAATCTGATGCGGCAATTTGATGATGCAGTATGGTATATAGTCTCAAAACTACATAGCAAATTCACTGTAATCAAGTCTTTGCGTTTTGACTATCGCTCTTATACAGATTTAATTCAAAATTTGATAACTACATTTTAGATGCAAAATCTGAGTGCAAAATTTTACTATATAACTATTATTGTTTTGTAGTTGTCAAATATTGTCGTATTTGAAGGCCAAGATAACCTGATTGGTAGGGCGTTGGACAGAAAATTCCCCATGTGTGGTGGTGACTGTTGCACGAAGTCTGTCGTGATCATGAAAACCTTCATGTCGAGAGTGATACCACTCTAGTTCAGAAGTGATCGTTCTCTGACTCAGCTCTAAATCATGATCTGTGGTTGAGTGAATGAAATACATGAATGAAGTCCGCACCGTAAAAAGAGTTGTGACTCGTGAGTGATAAAGTCGTACTCTTGGCCCTAAATGGCGCTACTAAAACAAGAGACAAACCCTATCGGCTTAAATCACTGTCTTCGCAACAGCTAGCTTGTCCAACGGCAAGTCCACGTGGAAGACGCGCTACCAATAAGTTTGGCTGCCGGCGTTTTAATTTTTAGTTCTAGAATTCAAAATCTTTGTCAACAAATCAAAAATATTAGTTCCCTATAAACACGGGTAATATTTTGAAAAAAAAAATTTGAAGAAAATATATTTTTACATAATTGAAGATCAGTTTCATTTTTAATTCCTTTTGTTGGATTATTGAGTATTCAAAATATTCGTCAATTATTGGTTTAAAAACAATTTCGGTGGTTTAAGAGCTATCAATCTGCAAATGGGGGATGGTACATAGATTTAGGACATCTTATCGCAGACAAATAAAGCAAAAGCTTGTATTTGATCGCTAGGGAATCAGCTCTTTCGGTAACGAGTTGATTCAGATGAATGCTGGTCGTTAAGGCTTGTTAATGACTACTCTGATGTCAGAATCAAAAGATAATTTAGAATCTAATAATAACATTAGACATGTCTGCAAAATAATCTAGCGGATGGGACCACTAAGCACTTTGATATGATTTATAAATCTTTTAATAAAAATGTAAACATATATATCGGGGTTAAATTATAATTTCTATCTCTACTATAATAGTTGTGTGTAGCCTAATTTTGAATTTAAAAAGTATATAAAAATTTTTAACTCCATTCCTATTTAGGTCAACAAAGAAAATTTTTATTTTAGTTACTTTTTATAAAATAATTATCAAAAAATTATTAAATATTAAAAATATATTGATTCTCTCAAGAATTGAACTGGCATTATTCACCTTCAAGCGAAAAATACTGAAATCCTTACATTTTACCCTTTAAGCTATAGCTTGTCGATTTCAATTTGCATTACAAACTGCTAAAACTCTATTTAAAGTACTAAACATGAATTAAATCTAATGAGGGAATTTTTAAGAAACTGAGTTATAGTTAGTTAAGGGTTATACTGAGTTAAGAGTTATCCTCTACAAGTTTTAAAAAATTCATTTGAATCTGAGTTGACCAATAAACAGTATTTTATTAACAACTGAAAATTTGAACAAGATATATAAATATATATAGGGAGAGTATGAACTGATAGTAGGAATTAAAAAAGATCGTAAGGTCTAGAACTGGCAAATTTAGAA
This sequence comes from Argiope trifasciata, assembly GCA_026543055.1. NCBI lineage: Eukaryota > Metazoa > Arthropoda > Arachnida > Araneae > Araneidae > Argiope > Argiope trifasciata. The sequence goes on from JAPMOQ010033701.1 coordinate 209,638, forward strand.
AGTGGGAATGTTTGTACCTCGAAACGACTTTTCTGAGTAAAATAATATATTTGATAATAATTTAACTCCTGCACAGTTTTTTTTTTCAGTTAATTTAAAAATAATTAAATAATATTTTTACAAGAACATGCGTTACTGTTAAAAAGGAACTAAAATCCTTTTTCATATTTATTACACATTTTTCGTACTCTATTTTTCTTCAAATAATGATGAAAATGGGAAAATATAATTAATTTCTTTGAGTAAATTTCCGTTTAAAGCACTCCTCTGATAAAAAAAAATTTCAAATTTTGTTGTAAACTATTAAATTTTAACTTCACAAGTAAGCAATGGTGAAATGTTTTTTAACATAGCCGATTTTGAAAGAGTCACAACAGAGCGGAAGTTTTTTTATATTAGTTTCAGTGAAAGCTAATCCTTTCCAATTTAGACATAATTTGGGGCTAAATGACTGAAAATAAATGGGCAAACAAAGAAAAGCTTCTGTTGTTGTAGTTCCCAGTGGTACTTGTCACAGACGAAGTCAGCAATTTTAAGGCTGAAATAATTAAATTAAACTCTATGCGAAGTTGCGTCTACTTTGATAGTTGAGTGTTTGAAATGCCATGCTTATGTGAGGTTGGATGTCCCTCTTTAAGAAGAAATTTATCCAAAATTGATCTGAGATTAATAAATTTAGGAATTTATTACCAGGGGGGGATTACTAAGGCAGGGGCACATTGGGCCATACATCAGAGGAGGCCCCAAATCGAAAAATACCATAGATAAATTCTATTCAAGGTTCTTCACTACTGAAGCAATGGAACAGAGTGGGGGGGGGGAGTTTTTGATCCGGGCCCCAATTAAGCTAAGGCCCTGTCTACTACATAGAAAAATCATTTCTCAACATCATCCAGCATTTAAATAGGGTTTTTTTAGAGAGATTCAAAGATCTAAAACGGGTTGATTCATTAAAATCTCAAAGTCGATTTTTTTTACCGATTGCGACAGTTTTTTTAGTTGTTTGCAACTTGCATGACAAAATGTGGAAAAAAAATTGTTATCTTGATACATCTTCGTTCAAATTCAACAATTATCTCATTTTTATCGATATATTGCTCAAGAAATATTTAACAAATGTTAGAAATCCCTAGTCATTAGGGCATTTAAACCTGGCACATTTTTTATTCTAGATCATATAAAGTTAACTTAAATGTAACAGTCATATTTGTGGTTATTATATCAATGTCAGTCATATTGTGGTTATTGCATCAAAATAACTTATTAAAATCATAACAGATAAACATACTGAATTTTGATGTAAAAGTTGAGATATACAAAGGGTGTTCAAATGAAAAAGAACAAAAGGACACTTTGAGTATAAACGAAGACTTTATTCAAAGTATATACCATAGGCCTCAGCACATCGATGCCATTGATTAACGAGCAGAAGGATTCATTGTTCCCAGAATTCCTGTGACCACGACATGACCCATTCCTTCATAGTGTCCTTGAGTTCGCCGACTGAGTTGAAGCGCTTCACTTTCGGATATTATTTCAGAGGACCAAACATATGAAAATCACAGGGTGACATGTCCGGGCTATAGGGTGGATGGTCTAACTTGACCAGTTCCTCCAATGGCACCCTGGAGACGTGTGGACTCGTATTATCATTGTACAGATCCACGCCACGTGAGTAGTTCAGGTCTTTTGTTCTTGTGGACCTGCGTAGTTTTCGGAGTGTCTCACAGTACACATCGAAGCTAATAGTTCTGCTATCATCTGGGAATTCGACAAGTGACGAGCCTTGGACGGCGAACTCAAGGACAATGTGAAGGACTGGGTCTCGTCACGCCACAGGAATTTCGGGAACAAGGAATCCCTCGGTTCATTAGTCAATGGGATCGTTGTGCTCAAGCATATAATGATACTTTCAATAAAGTTGTCATTTATATCCACAGTGTCGTTTCCTACCTTTTTATTGGATTACCCCTTTTACAGCCTTCGTATCCCTGATGTAACAGTTTGGGAGACGATACAGCTAATCATTACTTGCGTTTACCTAAATAAAATATTTTCCAGACTTAATATACGTCATTTTGACATAAAATGACCATATGTCAAATCCGTAAATTTGATAATCGGAATACAGCACTGTTATAGAAATTGTCCCGTATACAGTGAAGGTTATACAGTGAAGGAAGTTCAACATGATGGATAATGCAAGGCGAAGGCTTTATCCCACATGGAAACAGGAAGTAAAAGTACAGCCGAAATATGCACAGAGAACAGTTGTGTAGACAAATGGAGAAATTATAGGCTGGTAGAAAGTCGCTAATTAAACAACACCAACAGCAGAACAACGCCAGTGTTGCCACCCAAGAAATACAATAATCCTAGGAGAGAATTGATCAACCAAGTCTCTCACACTTATATAGAGTTTTTAACAGTTAATGAAGTCACATAATTTCAGATTTTAATTTTTTGTGCAGATAAGACAATAATTCTTGTGTTTTCCAGAACTTTCATTTTTGTTACCTAGTTGTCAAATTGTAGCGAAATTTGTTTCTGAATCAGAGCTCGTTGAATCATTCATACAACATCTATTAAAAAATTTCTGTAAATCTATTCTTTCAAGCATAACGCTAACTTGGTAAGGAAACGATATCACAGATTCGTTTTCAGTATCATCGGTCTTTTATACTTTTCAATGGTGTAAAGAAATATGATGTAAACTGGAGGAAAGATAAATAATACCAACTAATTCTATCCTTTACTTCTGCTACCTACGTAAAAATTCTCAGAAAATCCAAAAATATAAACAAGAATTATTGCAAACGACGGGAAAAAAGCCTTATAGACTATCACATAAATAAGGGATTATACTGTAAATAAAAAATAATCTAATGGTATTCAACTATTTTCCGATATAAGATTCATATGCAGAGAAAATATTCTTACAGTCTAAGGATTCAATCACAGGATTTTGATGAATATCGATCGCTCCTGCCTATCTCTATCCGAAATAATAATCTATCTACCCGTATTAGCTATCTACCCGTAAAGATGTAAACACAGTAAGTCAAATTTGCAATGAATTAAATCAAGATTTCTTAAACTATGGTACATATTTTACTAGGAGTATACTACCGTGTTTTTGGTAACAGTTATTTTTTAGAAAAATACTTCAATGATTGTTCAAAATAAATATAAAATGATAGCAATAAATTTAGTAATTTCTTTTATTTTTCAATCAAAATCAGTAATACATTTTTAGTTAAAAATCAATGATGAAAAGGGTAATAAATGTGGATATTATTTCTATGCTATGTTACATTTTTACAATTTTGATATTTGTTAAAAATATACATGTGACATGAGAGCAAAACTTTGAAATAACGCAAAAATATTTCCTTTCCTGGATTAATGATCGAATGCCATTCTCTTTTGGAAACCTTCATAATTAAAATTCACGAAGAATATGGAAACCAATTTTATCTGCAGATTGTGTAAATAATGAACAGAAATTCCTATCCTCCTCCACCCCACCCTCCGAAAAAAAATTTAATTGCACCAAAAGTTCCCTACTCAATATTTTAAAGATAGAGACGACCACCAGATTGGAAATATTGCCCGTGGTCCAGAGGAACTTAATGTTGATTAATAAAATATTATTTTCTGTGGATTTTCAAGTATTGTATTTGGGTCGTGGTGTCTTAGAGACAAGGCCTCAGCTCTTCAGAAGTAAAGTTTCAGGTTTGAGACCCGATTCCACCTAAGAACTGTCGTGTAATCTGCTCTGGGTCAAATGTCCTCCAAGTGTAAATCCGTTGGGGTCAAATGTCCTCCAAATGTAAATCCGTTGGGGTCAAATGTCCTCC
>JAPMOQ010033701.1:229313-242605 GCA_026543055.1 Argiope trifasciata
CTATGAACCAAGGATGTGTTCCCATCGGACATTTACAGACAAATCGTGGAAGTGTACAGGAGACAATGAGAAAACAGCAAGGTAGCAAAATGGTGTAGTTCTTTTGAAGCGGGAAAAGAAATTGCTGCAAACGTTTAGGTGGAAAGTCTGTAACTATTCCCCGGATACATATAGCCCCGGTTTTTCAATCAGTGACTATTTCTTTTTCCTTGCATTGAAGAAACACGTATGCGAAACATAATTCATACTAAATGGGGATGTTCAAAAAAATGCCGAGAATTTTCTCCATATCCAGGGATCTGTTTATTATCAAGGCGGTTTAAACAAATTGGTTCAGCAGTGTGATAAATGCCCAGACAGATTTGGTGATTATGGAGAGAACTGACCTCCACATATGTTTCTTAATTACCATTTGTACCTGTGTGTACAGTAAAATCTCTTTATTCGCGGGGTATACGTTCCATAAATATGCCGCGAATACAGAAACCGTTAATACGGAATGGTAATTTATATGGGATTATAGGAGATACGTTCCTAGGTGACAAAATAAAAAAAACAAATAGTTAAAAAAAATCAATTTAATTGAAGTTTTTGAACATTTTGCTTAATTCTCTTAAGGCTTAGGCAATGGTTTGAAGAATTTTTTAATTTTCTCTTGCTTGGCAGTTTTTAAAAGCTCCTTCAATTCAGACTGATACGCAGCTGTCGTATTAGCAATTTGCCTCTTAAAAATAAAACTTCGTTCCATATACGGTTCAATGTTCATGAAGAAATTACAAAGCTCATTTGCTATTCTTAAACCTTCACTAAGATTTTTCAAATGAAACGCTTCCAGTGCTTGTTGGAGCCTCTTCTTCATTGGGCTGTGTATTTAACATTTCCTCCAAGTCGTTTTCAGTCAAACCTTCATCTTACAATTCAAGCAATTCCAGAATGTCACTAGATTCTGTCTGTTCGAACCCGTCTCGTCCTATTCCATTCGCAATTTTGGCTGTGTTTGCAGTTTGCATTTAACAACATACTTTAAACAAAGTTATAATAGGATCTATTTTACTATTTTTATTAGTCCATTTGATGGCATTTATAAAGGATATTGGGTTGGAATGCTTTTATTATAATGTATGTACTTATTATATCCGCGAATAAAGAAATTTTTAGCAACAAATAAAGGGATTGGGTCGCATTTTTTTAATCCGCGAATTGTGAAACGCGAATGAAAGAAGCGCGCATTTTTCTCTACCCTTGTAAACTTTTTTTGTATCACCCCTCGTACTAGAAAACACAAAACACTCGAATCCTTGTCTCTGTATATAAAAATCTGAGTACTTATGATATTCGAGGCATTGTTCAAAATTCATAATTTTTTACCAAGAAGAAAAAGAAAAAATAATAATAATTTTATTAGAGAGCATGCGTGAAAGTTTTGAAAAGAACATTGCCTCCATTTACAGATCGCACAAATTTCATATCAGATAAATAGTGCAAAAGTGGAATGATTTTTTCTCTCTCTACAATATCTTCAATAATACATCCTTTTGCACAGTATGCGATGCCGCATATGGGACTAGAAAAGTTATACGCAAACTGCTAACTGAAACCTCCAGCAATTCTACGAGCAGAAGTGAACAAAGCTTATCGATCAGAAAATATCGAGGAGAAGAAAAAATAAAAAAAGATAGACAGGAATCAGGATTTTCCATTTATTCGAGAATTTTCCATCCGCCAGGAATCTTTTTCTTTTCCGGCTTATTTGGAGTTGTGTTACCCAGGCGAAGTTAGATTTATCTTTTAAAGTAAAAGTAACTCAAATTAAAATCACGTAGAGGATTAAATAAATGCACCGTTCAAGTTTGATTGAATTCTTTTTTCTGTACAAACTAAGTTATTTTACAAAGATTTATGCGTAAAATGAAATTACTTATGGCTTTTGAGGGTAATATAAATTTGTATTTTTAGTTTTTTGTATACAAAGAATACAAAATGAAAGTTTTGGAATTGTGTTTTTGTCAAATTACTATTAGCGCTTTTCGAAATTACGTCTGTCTATCTGTGCGCTATCAATGAACAAGATAAATTTAAAATACAATAAGCTAGACAGAGGATTTTCGGTATGCGATTTTTTTCATCAAATTTGCAGGTATCAGCAAAATAAATGTTTAACGGTCTAAAGGTCTGAAATCCAATTTCAAGTGAACATGACAACTACAATAGTAAAGAGGTAAATAGATAAAATTAATGTATACAAGGAGTGTTCAAAGGAAAAGGTACGAAACAACACTGTGGGTACAAATGAAGATTTTATTCAAAGTATACACCATAGACCAGAGCACAACGATCCCATTGATTAACGAACCGTAGGATTCCTTGTTCCCAGAACTCCTGCAGCCATGACGAGATCCAGTCCTTTACAGAGTCCATTGTCTGAATTGTAGCGCTTCCTTTCAAGTGTTTTTTCAAGGGCCAAAACCATGAAAATCGCAGGGTAGCATGTCCGGGTTATACAGAGGATGATCGAACAATCCCTTCGTGAGCTTGGCCAGTTCCACGTGTGTGACCCTGAAGACGTATGCATGCGCGTTATCATGGAGCCGAACCACACCCTCCGTGAGTAGTCCCAGTCTTTTGTTCACGATAGACCTGCGTAATCTTCGGAGTGTATCCCAGTACACATCAGAGATGACAACAACCAAACATTGATCCCTATCCAATATTAAATCAAATCCATTCACGCATTGACTGTCTGTTAATCTATACATTTTCTTGCATGCAGATGCAGCAATTGAAAAAGTGAGCAGCTTAAATAAATAATATTTAATAAATAGTCCCCTTTTTTTTTTATCTAATTCATAATTCTGAGTTAAATTTTATTTTCAGTCTGTCGAAAAAACGGACATCAAAAAATTCATCTTCAATTTTTTTACTATATTACAAAGTACAAAACGATTATATAAGGAATTGCTGAAAATAAAATAAGAGCACTCGTGGCATTCACCGCCTCGCCCAAGATTCCACAGTTTCATACAAGGTTTGAAAGAACGCCTTTCATAAAGAGTATGCAAGAAAGTAAGTCTCTCCTGAGGCTTCATAAAATATGTAATATATCTACGCTACGCGAGTCTTTACTTTTCTGCATAAATTATGTGTATCTACTAGGAAGAGAGTAAGAAAGGCAAGAAAACATATATTTTTTTTAATTTTATTGAAAAATATAAGGAAAGTCAAATTTCCTTGTCTCACTTCCATTTTTTCTCATAATTAGTCTTCTAGGGCGAACATTAGATTCGCCGAAAATATTGGCTACATTTAATTGCAGCTAAATCATTTAGTATCCTTATGTAATGCTTAATCCTTTGTGTAAATAATTCGTTCATATATTAAAGCAATGTTATTTTAATAATTCTTGCACTTATTCTGTGCATTGAGTATTAAATTTTTATTGTGCATTGAGTATTAAATTTTTATGAAAAATGAAAATTCCAGTTCATCTATCTTCTGAATTTCATGATAACTTTACGTTTTTATCCGTTTCGCAAACTATATAAAGTTACGGAAATTCAAAATTCCTCTAAAACTCGAACGATAGTTAATGGCTACGTACAAATCTACTAATGGCGTGACAAGTCATCCATAATGAAAAAATCTTCATGAAATCCTGTCATTAAAATTCTCCCATCATGATGGGAAAAATATATCGTTAAAATTTTTAATAGATTTAATGGCAATGTACAATTGCGTGATAAACCATCCATGATGAAAAAAATAGTTCTGAAATTTCTAAAAGACAAATCGTTGAATTTAGAACTAGGAAATTTGTTATGTAGTTACTTCCTGAGTAGTAAGTACACACTAGAGAGAATTTTCAAATTTAAATTAATTAGATTGTTAGCTAATTAAAATTTATTGATATTTTAATATCTTTTCTTAGTAACCTTAGGGGTTATTATAGCAAAAAAAAAGTCTCTGTATATTACCTTAAAATTGAAAAAAAAAAACTTTTTGGGGGATTTAATTTCCTTTTCATATAAAATTTTTAAAATATTCAATATAATAGTTGCAAATATTTTCGAATTCCAACTACTATAGCTAAAATAATTTTTTGCTTTTCATGTAGTTTAGACTTTTTGCTTTCCAAAACCATTTCATATTTTGTTTAATGTAGTAGCAAATAATCTATAACGATTATAAAATACTTGTTTGAAGCCAAATCTAATCGGAAATAGCATTTTAAAATCATGTAGCATTAAAACAGTAACATTTTATCATTTTTCTATGTTTTTGTGTCTAATATTGAGAAAGACTTAAGTGGTATGAATTTCATGACAAATTTTAAGTTGGAGTTTTCCTTCAGTAAATTTTAAAAATGAACTTAAACGCTACTAAATGAACTAAAAAGAAAGCTGCTCCCATTAACTGCAACAGAACGACAAAATTATAATCCATAGCAGAAAGGGCAATGTACAATATATAAAAATTTATAACTGCGATGTTTCTTTATAATTGAATTGTCAATACTAAAAGGTGCTAACAGTTGGGGAAAATATCAACGAACAAAGGTTTTCGCCAAGTCCTTGTCAATACTAAAAGGTGCTAACAGTTGGGGGAAGTATCAACGAACAAAGGCTTTCGCCAAGTTATTGTCAATACTAAAAGGTGCTAACAGTTGTGGGAAGTATCAACGAAAAAGGCTTTCGCCAAGTCATTGCCTATACTAAAAGGAGCTAACAGTTGGAGAAAATATTACCAAACAAAGGCTTTCACCAAGTCATTGAAGAATAAGATGACCGGACTCTCAAAATATATAATGGATACAATCAGGATTTATTTTTAACAAATTCAGAAATCGATCATTTCTGTGTAAGAGTTTGAAAAGAAAAACGCAAAATACAAAAGAATATCTTAATGACAAGTTATAGAATTCTTCAGAAACAATTTTTTGTTGAATGTAAATTTATGAAACTAAAATCATTTGTACCTGTGATTTAGTTTGATTAGCCTTGTAAAATTATATTAGAAATTTTAAAAAGTTTAAATATAAGAATTGGATTGATATAAATTAAAAACGAGCTAATTATTGATTAATTCCAACCAGCTGGAGTGATAACCTCGAAACTTTCTCGCATGCTCTCTAATAAAGACGTTATACCAGAGGACATCTTGCATGATACTGGCATACAGTAGTGACGTTATGTTAATCCTTAAATACATAGCGATGCATATTTGTATCATATGTTTCAAACCTCATATCTCTTTTCGTACCAAACTTATCATAGCGGGTTTTTTTATTTTAATTGAACCAAATTTGTTTTATCCGAAATCAACTAGAATCTATGACAGTTTATTTCTTTATTTGTGACAATTTTCGTTATCGGTGCGTGCTCGAAGTATAGTTTCATTTCGACGGGTTTACGAATTACAATTATTTCTATAAAAAGTTATTAAAAACATAAAGGAAAATATTGTTTTCGTTTGGAAACAAGCCACGAGTAATGAATATTTGATAGATTTGTAAAACTCATGGAATGAGTTTTCATGTTGATAAAATACAATAAGTTTTTGAAAACTGAAAAAAAAATCTTATGTGAGGTATGTTTTTTTTTTGTTTATAAATACATTAACAATTAATACATTAAATGCAATACCCATAAACTACATAAATTTCCCGATTGATTTCAAATTTTATTTATTAGAAATAAAAATTCATGCATCTAAGGAATAACCTTTGGTGTGAATTTAACATTTTTTTTTCTTGTGTACGTAGTATATAAAAAGTACAGTAATCATTAAAAAAATTGTAAATCGAGATTTTAGCAAGTCTCCGTGTTTTAGAACTCCCTGAGTTTAAAAAGAAACATTTTTGAAAAAATTCCATCAGTCAATCAATCTGTCTGTGACAAAGATATCTCGAAAAAGATTAGTGGCAGATATTTAAAATTTAGTATACGATCTTTATGCAAAATGTGTAGATCTTTGTCAAATTCTGAATAAAATCTGAACCGAGTATGCTTATCTAATATAAATCTTTCGAATATAACACGATAATAATAAAACGAAGAAGCTCGATAAATAAACTTCAATAAACAGATTTAACATCGGCAATTTAGACACATGTTAAATTTTCAACCAAATCCAACAAAAGAGAGACAGTCTGTCGATTTGCATTTTTAGAAATAAGTAAATGCAATGATTCAAAAGCGTAATGAATTGAACGTATCAAATTTGGTATGGAAATTTGTGATTACAAGTGTAATTTTGTGACAAATTTTGGTTACAGTCGGTTGGAAAAAACTCCCCTAAAACAAAATAAGATTTTTGGAGGCTATTAACCGGGGATTAATTCTGAAATAATACGCCAAAGATGGTATGATTAATTCAGTAAAAATGTTAATGTATGCCAAAATTTAATATTTCGTTACTTTTGTATGCCAATACCATGTCAAACGCTCTCTAACATGACGAGTTTATTAGTGAACGTGCGGTGAGACTACTCTTACTGGTTCTTAATCAGTCGTGTGTTTGGAGATTAATCTCTAACAAGCCGTAACTATCATCCGAAAATCATATCTACGTTTTGGATGTTTTTTTCAAATCGATTGAAGTAAAAATTTGTTTTAAAAACTTCACTAATAGTCACAAAATACAATGTCAAATTTAATATGTTTAACTCACTGCATCTTGGAGTTATCGCGCTTATATGTTTCTGAAATTACAGGCTGAAAACTGCCAATTCTTAATTGGATTTGGCTTAACATTTGATAGCTGTGTATATTAAAAGTGTTAAATGTGTGTATTGAATTTCATTCATCTATCTTTCATCATTTTGTAGTTATCATGATAAATCCTATTCAAACAGGTGGACAAGCATATTTTTTCTGAAGGGGGTTTGTTGGAAATTTATTAGAAATGTCCAGATTTGACGTAAAGGACATAATATTTCATCCATCTAGTTCAAATCGTGTTGGTATTAACTTTTCCAAAGGTATACACATTTTCTGGAAATGTGTGTTTCAAACTCAGACAGATCTAAAATGTGGAGATTCGTCAAAAGCTAGAGTTCGGATTTTTTTGATGATTACTATACATTTTCTATAATACGCCAATAGCAAAAACCCACCCAACGGCAGAAATATTTTGCTCAACCAAATAGAAAAATAAAACAGATCAGATCTATAGTTCTAGGAGATATTTTCTTCTTGTGATCATAAAAAATATATTGTTTATTTAAAAAAACTACAATTTTTTCAAAACTTTGTTTTTCACAAAATCCTTTACTATTAAAGTGATATCACAAATTCCAGTAGAAAAAATTATCAGAACGTTATATAATAGCATAGTTTTCAAATAATATGGACAATCAAATGGTGCAGATTTCTTTTTACTTTCTCATATCTTAAGTATAGAGAGAGTATAATAAGCGGCAAAAAAGTTCGAAAGCAAAATTTTAATGGACTTTCGCGTTTTACACCTCCCTGAGTTCGAAAAACATATTTTCAAAAATTGTCCACCTGCCTATCTGTTTGTGGCTCAGACAACTCAAAAACGCCTTCACCTGGATGGTTGAATGGATGATGCTTTACGATCCTTACACCAAATTTGCAGATATCTATCAAATTTTGTACAAAATCTGCTCAAAAGAAGTCCGGTTGTTAGAATGTATGTTAACAGTTATAGTTACAAACCGAAGTGAGCTAGAAAAATAAAATTCGGTGCACATATTTCACATCCATAATGTAGACACCTGCCAAATTATGAGTCAAATCCAACAAGTGTTTGACTGTCTCTCGATCTGCACTTTCAAGAACATGTAAATGTGATTATTCCTGAACTAATGACTTAAATACGTTAAATTTGATATACGATTTTGTGACTAGATATGAAGTTGTTGTGCATAATTTTTGTTTCAATGCGTTGAAAAAAATATGTTTCAAACATAATTTCTATTTTTAGATACTGATAACGCATACCAGGGATTAAACGCCAAAGAACTCGCCAAATTTATTTGGTGATGAATCGCTGGCATGATCGATACAGTAAAATTCGCAACAAACTATTGTACCCCATTGTACCCCTTCCGCAATATTGCACCCTATAAAGCGTTCTATGGCATGGCATGTTTATTATAGTTTATGCAAAAAAAGTTTTTAGAAGATCGCTGTCACTGATTATGCTTATGATATAGTTTTTCATTTGCAAGCATTGTTTTGCAAACTATTTTATAAATTAAATAAGAAAATGAATAATAAATTAAAATTAAATAAGAAAGGTCAAGTGTTGGCCTTGAACACAACAAATGGACTATTGTTCAAGAACCCATCTCTTTCAAAAAGCTTTCAATGAACACCAGCGTTCACATTGACTTTTTGGAGCCATGCAACAAAAATGAAAAAAAGGACACCATTAGAAAAAAGGGACTCAATGCAATATAACAATATCCAAAAAGAGACTTTGTACATGCATACACGGATGGCTCCTCTGACAAAACCATCACCAACGGGGGTGCCGGTGTGTTTTTAACTACTTCGGATGGTGACTCTCACCAGGGTAAATATGGCGCCAGGAACGTTGCCTCTAACCTCACCTGTGAGCTGAGGGCAATTCTAGTGGCGCTTAATATCTATAAGGCCCTCCCTGCTTCCAAGTAGGCAAAAGGCCTAGTAATCTTTTGTGACTCAAAGGCCGCCCTCCAAGCAATTCTAAAAGGACATTCTTCTTACACTCAAGAAATCATCTCTTGTCTTCAAGATCTTCAGATTATTAACAAGACATGTGACCTCCAGTGGATTCCAGCATACGTTGACATAGAAGATAATAAAACTGCGGATAGATTGGCCAAGGAAGGCAGAGACCTCAACACTAGCTGCTCTGATGTTTCTCTTCAGGATGCGAATGCAGTGGCCAAATATAAACTTAGAGAAAAATACATTCAGGCCAAACATCTTCTCTCTGAAATAACTGTGAACAGATCTACTATTAAAACCATAACTAGGTTGAGAACCGGACACCACAGGGGTATGAAAATCGATGGAGAGGGCATGAAGATCTATAGAAGCTGTGATCATTGTCCTGATACACAGCTTACGCCTACTCACATCTACGAGTGTCCGGCTATGAGCGTCAGCCTGAGAAAGATTGGTGTACTACCAACTATGATAGATCCGTATGGAGACAACATCAAGCAAGTCGCAGAAGAAATTTTCAAAATTCATGGACATATTTAGTTTCGACTCACATGAACACGACAAAAAAAATGAATATTTAAATTCAAATAAATTGGGAAAATAAATATATTACAAAAGTTTTGATAGATAGTGAATTATTTTATAGTTCTTTATTCTTTATATTTTCGTGTAAAGAAAGTTATAATTGTTGCATTATAGTCTGGTATATAGTGCTAATCATTTTGGCTAAATTTCATAAAAATTTTACTATGAAATCCGCTGCTTCTCAAAAAAATGTATATTTATAAAACACTTAATCGTTTTTGCGTTTATAATTGAGAGTGCATCTACAAATAATAAGACTAAAAAAAAGCTAATTAAAAAAAATGGATCCTAATGTATTTGGCTAATCTCAAATTTTCAACTGTAATTTTAATGATTCTGATAGCTATGTTAATACGTATGCAAGTTGCGAAGTTAAAATATTATTGCGTACAAGCTACTGCTGCAATAATGGAGAGCAAATTTTTAAAAATAATATAAAAACGTGTGAATCAAATTCAAAGCATTACCATTCTGCTATGTTTCTGATTGAAACTTCGAATGTCTTGAATTTTTACTTTCTCGTATTTATAGTATAGTGAAAGTATAGTAATCTTCAAAATATTTGACAATTCTCGTCGAGATTTTGACAAATCTCCACATTTTCGACCTCCCTGAATACGAAAAACACATTTTTGAAAAATTTCTGTCTATTTATAACAAAAATAACTTAAAAATGCTTGACCTAGATGATTGAAATTTTACGCCAAATTCCTTGACACCAAATTTTAAGACTTTTATCAAATTTTGAGTAAAATCTGTTCACAGGAAGTCAGTCTGTCCGGCTGTTTGTATATAAGTTAGCACGATAATTACAAACAAAGAGAGCTACATAAATAAAATTCCGTATTTATATTTAACATCTATAGTGATGACACCTGGAAAAGTTCGAGCCAAATTCAACTGCGGTTTGACTGTATTTCGATATGTACTTCAGAAGATGTAAACGCATTAATTCAAAAATGTAGTGACTTATATATATCAAATTTCGTATTTGATTTTGTGACTACATTTGCAGTTCTGTGTTAGGTTTTGGTTTCAATCGATTGAGAAAAATATATTTTACCGAAAAATTTGATTTTCGAATATTCTTATCACATGCCAGAAATTAATCTCCAAATCTGATACAATAAATTCCAACTATGATACCATAAATACAAATCAATTATGATACAACAAATTCATTAAAAATGTTGGATTCATCCCAAAAGTTAGTATTTCGTAACTATTGTATGCCAGTACTATATAAAGCGTTCTCTGGCCAGACAGGTTTATTACAGTGTATACGAGAGGAATACTTCTGTTAGTTTTTTAATGTTTACTAAATACTTATATCGTAAAACAGCATTTTTGAAGTATCTTATGTATTTTCAAACATATGTTCAATTGATTAGGATTTGTTATTTGTTGTTTGTTAGTGTGATGTCAAAATTTGGAGGGAAGAATACCAGTTCAGATCTCTTTCTCGTGTTTTAACTAAAATTTAAAATAAAATTCACAAACGTTTGTTCTTAATGTCCTCACAAAAAATCAAATTAGAGAGTCAATTAAAACATTTTATGAATAAAATTTTTAACTAGTTTTTCGAAATCCAATTTCACGCTTTTTGCCTGCATTTTTTAAAAATCAGTGCAGAAGTCATTTTAAATTTACGATATAATAAAAATATGGGAAAGAATAAATTTCCTTTCTTAAAATTCACCGTTGTTCCTTTTATTGCTCTTTCTTTTCATATTTTATGAGCGAAAATAAAGTTCCATCATATAAAAAAGAACTTGCTGAAAATAATAATGCCAAGAAAAATGAAAACTATAAATGATTGAATGGTGTAAAAAGAAAATTCATTATTTCCGAGTTTATTTTCAGCCTTTGTATTTTTCAAAAAGCAAAATTTCTTTTTAGTATCAAAGAACTTTCTTGGCGTATCGATCTTTTTCAGAAAATTCTAACTTTTTTTCTTGGATACTATTTTAGGTTATTAAAAAAATTAACTATCATGCAGATCTATGTGGTGCTTCTAGAAAATTCTTTTTTAAAATTATTAATACAGCTTTGACGAATGAGACTAATTGCAGTAAATTTCAGCTTATTATGCGCAAACACGAAAATCGGAGGCACAGAGTTTTATTTATGAAATTGATAGCCAAATTTTGTATATTGCGTGATAATTAAAAAAAAATTCTTTACATAGTTGGATTCCTGATTAAGCTAGTTTTCAAAAATTACACGAATTCACGAATTTTTCATTTTTTAAATAATTTAATGTATGGTATTTAAATAAAGAATCAAATTTAAATATTTACTTCTAGTGAACAATATTAGAAACACATGTAAGATAAGTAATACATTGAAAAAAAGGGTTTTTTTCCCTTTGGATA
This sequence comes from Argiope trifasciata, assembly GCA_026543055.1. Lineage (NCBI taxonomy): Eukaryota > Metazoa > Arthropoda > Arachnida > Araneae > Araneidae > Argiope > Argiope trifasciata. Next base: position 240,949 of record JAPMOQ010033701.1, read on the forward strand.
ATTCCAGTGAAAGTGGTTTTGTTTATTAGCCTAAAATTGTTCAACCTCGAGGGAAAGATATAGTTACGGAATTCACCTCCTTCGGGTTCATTTATTGTGTAGTGGGTGTATGAGCAAGATAAACTCAATCAGTAAGCCTTAGTAAGGAAGAACGACGACCTTGATTTCTCACGAAGGCAGAACTCCACAAAGAGACGACAAATATTTACAGTCGAAAAATATGTACAGTGAAGATGAACACAACAGTGTAGTCCACAAGTAGAAATCCAGTTGTAACAGCATTGACAGCAGCCGGGCAGGGTTCAGGAGGAGAAGGGATCTTCGAAGCTTTGTTCTATGGTCTCTCCAGACGGCTGAACTACTTCTCTGTCTCTTGTCGCATTATCTGCCAACTCACTACTTCGCATAACGGGCTACGACACAAAACTACGACAGGACACGGCAAACAGCAATTCACCCCTCCGCCGTTGTTTCGGTATTCTCCCGGTGGTTCCGACAGCTATTTAATACCATTCAATTCACTACCAATTCAAGAGTATGCAACTCAGAACTCCTCTCAGTTTGATACTGCAGGCCTTTTATAGTTCCCTATAGGTGAGGCTAGAATCTTCTGGAGCAATCAGGGCGTATCTTGACATATCTCGGTTCCTAGTGGACGGATCGGAAGAATACTCGATGTTTCGGGTATTATCTATTTTGTCTCCAAAATCGCCAAATGACCGCCAAGTTTGTCTCCAAGCTCTGGGATTACTGTCGCGACATCCGATACCATCCAGTGCAGATGACTGTAAATCAGTCTTTCTTATAAAGACACTATTAATGCTGGGAAGCAAAATTTCAGATTCATAGCAATATTTTATCTATTGTAATTGGCAAAAAGTAAATCTATTGATACATTACAGCGTGCGTTTTGTTGTTACTTCAATAAAAATTTTCCTTGTCATAAACAGATTAGTTTATACAATAAATTCGAAGATCATGGTTGCATATATAAAAGGAAAATCAATATTATCCTGTCAAAGATAAAAACGTTGAGCATATTGTTATGAATCTTTAACGAAGCTTTTCTGCATAGTTAATTACATAGTAGGAAAGATAGTTTTAAGATCAGCTTTCCTAGATGCTGATCTTATCTAGAATCAGTAATTCCTGAACTTGATGGCCATTTGGAGACAAAATGGATGGTACTAGAATATTTAGGAATTTAGGGCATATGTTGTTGTTGCTACATATGGCACTTTACAAGCCCGCTGAAAGAAAGCTGTCAGCAATTTAAGCCGAAATGGGTTGTTTGTTCAGTAGCGTCAACTAAGGCCAAGAGTATGACTTAACTACTTCACATTTGCTTACACAACCCCTTTTTACAGATGGGAGGCACATTCATACAATTCACAGATAAAACACAGAAGAACAACCATGCCCAAACTATTACTCGAACCCGGGACACCCAGATGACGAAGAAGACACGCGACGCCTATGGCAGGACCCTGGCATTTGGGGTATACAACCAAAAAGAGGCGAATTATGCTTGATTGTCCGAGAACTTCTTTATCTTGATCCGGATACTATGAGAATCCAGTTGTCCAAGTCGAAGTCCGTCGTATAGATAGTCAACGAAGAAATAGTTAAATTTGATCAACGAAGAAATAGTTAAATT
>JAPMOQ010033701.1:242615-259012 GCA_026543055.1 Argiope trifasciata
TCAACGAAGAAATAGTTAAATTTGATCAACGAAGAAATAGTTAAATTTGTTCAACGACGAAATACTTAAATTTGTTCAACGAAACGCAAGAACTGAATGGAGCTCAAGGAATAGAGGATTAAGAATTGAACCATATGGTGAGTTTTAGGGGAAAGTATTGAAGCAGCATAGAGTCGTGTATTGAGAATCCAGTCGTTTGTTAGTCAGCTAGCTAAAGCGGGGAGACAGCGGAGATTTTCATGCATTTGGAGAGATTGTAGAGAGTAGCTACGAAGATCCCCTCCCACCTCCTGCGGGATTCTGTCTGGTTGCTTTGTGTGCTGTTGGGCTTGTTTATAACAAATAACTACTTGTGAGCTGCTGCTTGTTTCAAGTGCTGCTGTACGTTGCTTGTGTACATCTCGGTTGTGTATTTGTCTTCTATTTATTCTTGTATTCGTGTTAATAAACGTCGTTATTTGTTATTGAAGCCCTCTGACTATGTAATCTTACACGCATTATGGGCGATACTGGCGAATAATTTCTCGGTAGAAATACCATTGTTTGAACAGCCTAAAACATAACCATATAAAATCCACAAACAGGGGAAGTAGATTACTTGGAATTTGTAACAACAGTAGGACGTGACTTAAAACTCCCGTGACTGCTGCTCTTCAATATTTCCAAGATCATAATAAATCACATAACTAATGTAACTCATGTAGGATTCATAGAATAAAAAGCTGAATGCTCGTTTACACAGTGACATCATTTATGTCTCTGTCAATTATCATTCATAAAAAATAGATATTACATATTCGCTTCTTCTTTTTGAATGACCCTGTATGATATATTGCTGTAATAAAATCAGATAAATGGGTGTACGGGGAAAAATCCAATAGGCTCAATAATGTATAATGATACTTTAATCGTAACAAAAACGCTTTCAAAGCGTGCACAAATATAGCATTTGCAATAAACAATAACATACAAGTTACAAATCGTTGCAAAACAACCGGATCTACATAAAGTACTCATAGATCTCACAGGAGATCAGTATTCTAAAGATATACTTCATTGAACTTCTCGCTTAAGTTCAATTCAACTACTTCTCATCACTAAATAACTCTCCTATTTTTATAACTGTAATGGAAGATCATTGAATACTCCAGATAAACATCAGAAGACGAGTCCTAAAGAAAGGCAAGATGCTCGAATGTTTAGGATTCTTCATTTTTGACTCCACAATCATCGAATTCGGCGCCAATTATGCCGTCAAGTCCACGTTTAGTTTAGTTATATTAACATCTCGTCGTAAAGCAACATTGGGCTATTTTGTGATGAACCTCGTAATTATCAGCCACGGCTAGATGACGAGGATGACACTATAGCTAGAACCCCACTCTCCACACCACACCAGCAAGTGGGCGTTTGGCCTCACAGATTTAACATGCAAGAGACCCCCCCCCCCTCGCAAGACGGTTCTTCGGTGGAATCGAATCTCGAACCTGAAACCCACCGGTACAGAAATCGAGACCCTCTGACCAGGCCCTCACCAAGTCCAGGAGCCGTTTTCTCTACATCCATTTAGTAACCAGTATTATGTCTTAAAAATTTATCTGTCTTGCCAGAAGACTCATTGCACAGGGAAGCAATACTATAAATTTGAAATAATTTTAAAATTTCATATTAAGCCATAACTAATATTATTAGTGAAATCATTATCATATTTAGTTTTAAAGCGGTAAAAAAATTAGAAAGGTTCTATAATAAGTGTTTTTAAAAGCAGACAGAAATTTTCTAATTAAAATTTTTTAATTTAATTGAATGTTAATGGTTTTTCCTTCTTTTTATATTCATTATAGCTTAATTTATTCCTGTTACTATTTTCGACTTATTTTATTTATATTTTTTTTTGTTTTGACGCCAACAATTTTGATTAAAAATTATTTTCTATATTTAAACCCATTATAAGGACTTTTTTTAAGGACATTTTCATTTTCATTATTTTGTACTTTTTATGCTCTCACATATTTCAAAATTTGTTACTAAGCAATTTTTAAAAAATCAGCTTCTCAAATCTCTGACAGATAGAGAAATGCTAATGAAATAAAAATTTTAATAAATTTAATGGATTAATTGACGATTAAGTTTTGAATATGTTACATTTATTGTCGTGAAGAATATACAACAGTATAGAATTCTAGAATTCTGGCCTTTAGAAGAGCAACTGAAACATCCATTACAAAATTCCAATTGTATAAACATAAGTAAAAAAAATCGTGAAATTTTGTTATTTATTTCCCTGAAAACATCCACTTAGAAAACTTTAAAAAGCTAAACAGTTTTCTTTTTGACACTGTTTCCGCATTAATACTAGAAATAATTTATTTAAAAAGCTTGATTAAAATAATTAATAGCTTAAATTAATTTAAGTAGATTCTTATTTTCTTATTTTTTATGAGAAAATAAAAAGTTATTAAATGATGCAATGAAATGCAATGTTTATGTGAAATATATACTTTTATCATTTTTTATGTAATTAAACAAATTAAAAATTTTAAAGGAATATTTCAACAGATTCTTAAAGAGCTTGACTTCACTAAAAAAAAAACCACCGGTTTGAAAAAACATTATAATTTATCTCTTCTGCTTTTGCTGTTTGTACAAAAAAAAAAAAGAATAAATTACTTTTCATTCTTTTGATTGTTCAAAAATTTCCCTTCTAAATTTTGTTTCTGAAATGATTTTTCTGAATTTCTAGCTCTAAACCATTCTATAGAATGCATTTTATTCAAGAATAATCTTCAACGGAAGTATGCTTCTTCCGGATGAGAGTTATGATTTCTTTTGTTGTTGTTGCTTTCTTGACTGCATCTCAAAATTTTAATTGGCTTACAATTCAAAATTCAAAACTATTTTTATTCTTGTATTTTGTTAATTTCATTCAAATAATTTAACTTGACTTCAGAAGGTGATATTTAAAAAACGATTTTTTTTGGTCCAATCTACACTCATGTTCACAAATTAAAGATAATCGAACTCTAAAATATACATATATCACTTTTAAAATGACTACACACATCTTCGAAAATCATATGCAAATAGCAGGAAGCCACCAGATGACACCGAATAGTATGCCACAATGACGTGAGTGTAAGAAAATATGTACAAGGAATACAGGCAAAGAAGTAAAATTGTTCTCAAGCTCTTTATAAGCCTATCAGTGCAATAATCGTATAGTTATGTCACAAACGATGCATTTGGATGATTTTTACGTGCTACATAATCCGAGTCTGGAATGTAGGCGTACCCTGCTGGAAATATCCGAGGAACTTGGAATCGGCCAAAGTGTTAACTCCAGGCTCTGGCAATGATTCCAAGATTATTGTAGTGTTAGTAGACGTTACAGCACAGATCACCCCCACTTACAACGCCGAGTGAGGAACGGTATTTGGCAATTACTGCTAAAAGAAACAGACGGAGCACAGTATCAGACCTGTCTCGTCAGCTCTCTTCAGTCACTGGTAAGACAGTTTCAAGGCAGACTGTGTACAGACGCTTAAAGAAGATTGGCCTAGGTCTGTCAGATGTGTTTCAAGTACTGCAATTCTTTGTTACCTGTGGTTAGCCTGGGGTTGAGAGCATGCCTTGCGGACAACACAATAGTGGGTTTGAGTGATGTAACTATCAGTTTGACTATCGCCGGATTGGAGAAGGCCAAGTACACGTTACCACACGCGAACATCATTGAACGGCACCGTTACAGTGGTGCAGGAAGGATTGCTCGTTTGGGGAGGAATAATTCTGGCTTCCAGAATTGACTTGCATGTTCAAATTGGAACCATGGCAGGTCAAATTTATCGGGAAGTCATTCTGGAACAACATATACATTTATTTCTGGGTGCCATGAGTGCAGAGCTCGTGGTTATGAATGACAATGCCTCTTCTCACCGTGCAAACATCGCAGACTAATGCCTTCGACAAAAGGATATCACCGGTAGGACTGGCTAGCATTCTCATAGGACTTGACTCCAGTAGAGCATGTGTAGAGCTTGGTAGTAGAGCGTGGCCGACGAGTTGCAGCCTTCAACCACCTCCTACATGTCTATTGGAACTTCGGAGAACATTGCTTAATGAGTAGTGTGATATTCCCCAAGATCAAAGCGATAATTTGATACTCAGCATACCTAAGCTTTTTACGGACTGTATTGCATCTTTTGGAAGACCTACTATGTGTTAACCATCATACCAACTATGCAAGATTGATTTTTGTAAATAGATTAGTTTTCCTGTAATTTGCTCAATGGAGCTACAAATGGCAATTTTTATTAATGACATCAAATATATAGCATCTTTTTTGCTCTTTACCTTCTGTTTAATAAATAGGCTTTACAAATAAAAGTTAAATTGGTTTACTTCAGACTCTTTTTCCTGAAGTATTATCCTTAATTTATGGACATGAGTGTAAATTAAAAGCATATACTTTTTTAAATTTTGTATAAATTCTTAAACACTAGATTCCAACACTAAGATGGAACTTATTTTATATTAGAAAGACCTCAATAGGCCATATCCAGAATAAAAAACTGTACATCAAATGCTCAATGTACCATGATTAGCATCATGCAATTTTTTTTTTATTTCATTTAAATTGATTTCTTACTAAATCAGTAAAATACGGCTTGCCAACATTCATATTCCTATTCGAACTATTTAACACTTTGACAATTAACATGCATTCCATTCATATTTTCAATCCATAATGCATTTTGAATGTTTCCGTTAAAAATCCCTAATAATAAACAAAATTTTCTTTAACCTGAAGCAGTGTTTCCTCATTTACTTTTTAAGCATTTAGTTAATAGCTAAGCATTTTCTTAATAGAGAAAAATTTTCAATTAATGTACAGAAAACTTTGATTTCATCGGTTCATTTATAGATTTCATGCACAAATTCATATTTTTCAATTTAAAGCCAGATACAAAATATAATTTATAAATCTTTTTTTTTTTCGTTCATACTTTCTCGTATATGAAATATAGGGGGAAGTATTGTAATAATCAAAAAATTGAAACTCAAGATTTTGCTGAATCCCCACGTTTTACACCTCCCCAAGTCCGATAAACACATTTTTGGCCTTATATCTATCTCTCTTGCTAAAAATCGCTTTGATCAAAGCAGATGAAACTTGATATGCGTACTCACAGCTCAATTTGTAGATTTCTGCCAAAGTTTACACGAAATTCATTCTTAGAAAGTCTGTCAGTCTGGTTATTTGAGTACAAATGAACTCAGTAATTACAAAACACAAAAGATTAGACAGATAAAATTTGATACACAGTTTTAGCCTTTAAAATATATATTCTTTTAAATTTTGAATCAAATTTATCAAACTTTTGATCATCATTGGTCTGTACTTTCGCTTGAAGTGAACATAATAATTCATAAATATAATGATTTAAATCAATGGAATTCGATATGTTATCTTGTGACTATAACTGCGGTTCCGTGTCAAATGTTGGCATCAATTGGTAGTGCAAAAAGCATCCAAAATATTTATACTCAAGATGGATTCAGTAAAAAGGCTATATTCACCCCCAAGATCTATATTTCGTAACTATTGTTCAACAATGCCATGGGAGATATTCGCCACCTTATCCAAGGGGACCAGATATTTATACCATGGAAGGGGACTAAAAAATTTATTCGAAGGCATACCAGAAGGTCTAGAGGAAACTATTCCTGCTGTATTTAATTATCATGTTCGTATAAATACAGACATACGCAAGGAGAATAAGCAAGATGGTCTGTTTGTTCCTAGATTTAATTCCAATTAAGATATCTTTGCACAACTATATAATTCATCTCCAAAAGCCAAGATTTTAAGGATAAATCAATTTCTTAATGAATTTACCCCAGAATCCACTACACATTTGTAAATCTATTACTGAAAATTTATTGCTTTTCAACTGTTTTCTAAATACCATCTAATTATCATATTCATAAGTCATTTGATCTCTTTGCCTACAACTGTGTAGTTATTCTGTTCATATGTATTTGAACTTTTTTCCTGCGATTAAGCCAATTATTGTGTTCATATGCAACCGTCTAATTACTGTGCTCGTACACTTTTGTGCTTTTTGCCAGCTGAGGTCTAGTTATTTTGTTCACAAGCGTTTGAGCTCTTTGCCTGTGAGTGTGTAGTTATTTTGATCTCTTTTCCTAAGCTACACAATTATTGTGTTCATAATCGTTTGAGCTTTTGCCAGCTACTATCTAGTTATTGTGTCCGTATATTTTTGTACTATTTACAGCTACCGTCTAGTTATTTCGTTCATATGCGTTTGAGCTCTTAGTTATTGATTGTGTAGTTATTCTGTTTATACGCATTTGATCTCTTTTCTTGCAACTTACCCAGTTATGGAGTTCATGTGAGTTTGAGCTATTTGCCAGCTACCATTTAATTATTTTATTCATATGCGTTTGAGTTGTTTGCCAGCTTCCATTTAGTTATTCTGTTCATATACGTTTGATCTCTCTGCCTGCGAATTTGTAGTAAGTCTGTTCATATGCGTTTGAGCTCTATTCCTACGACTTACCCAATTATTGAGTTCATATGCGTTTGAGCAGTTTGACAGATACCATTAAGTTATCGTGTTCAAATATACTTGAAAATACAAACTATTCCCTGACGGGACAAGTATTTACTGTTACAAATTTTACAAGCATTTACTGTTTTATGTTCAAATCGTAGCTAACTTTGATGTTTCAAGGAATTCATTAAATCAGAGCAACATTTTACCTTGACCAAATTGTTCTACTTCGTAATTAACCCGATTATATTTCTCATTAAATATTTTCAGATCATAAAGCCTATTAAAATCGTTTATCAAACGAGAAACATTAGGAACAATAAACAATTCTTAAATACTTTAAGAAATCCCATAAGAACTTTATTCCAAGAATCTATTTCACCTCTTTAAATCTGATTCATTGACAAATAAATCACTGATATTCTGAGACTGCCAAATTTGATTTCACTTCTTTTACTCCATTTCATTGGAGAACTTAGTAAGCTTCATTCCGGTTTCCTGCATGCGTGCATTTCCTTCCGTTTTGAAATTCTTCGCATTTTATTTCAAAGAAAACAGTTCATTTCATTCATCAATGGAAATATAATTAGAAGCTTTTCTTGCATCCGATTTGCACTTATCGGGTTTCGCCTTTCCTTGGCACAAAGTTAAACCGAATTCTGACTTATTCATAAGGAATCGTATAAAAGCAAATCCTGATATTTAAAAAAAAAAAACAGCGTTTGAGAAACTTTTTGTGTGAAACCAAATTTTTGTAAGAAAAAATGACTAAAACTTTATAAATGTAAATTCTTATATAGAAGACATTAATAAGAAATTATGTTTGTTGGAAGTATAAATATAGAGATTTTTTTTAACTTTATATACAGGGTAATGGGAAATTCCATTTGAATCTTTTAAATTCAAAATCTCGTCTCATATGGCCAGGGAAGTGACGTGTACCTATAATAAAGTAACTATACTGAGTTTATTGAGATATGACACAGCGCTCCTAGTGGCAAAAATGGGAAAACTACAAGAATATCTGAAAAAATAATTGAAATTAGCCAAGACATCCAATTAGAAAAATGTGCAATATTCTGTATTAAAAATTTCACAAAGTTATCTGTAAAATTCATGGAGTTATTTACTATAAAAGCTATGAAAATTCCGGGACTTTAAAAAAGATTTCATCTTAAATTTTAAAATTGTATTCTTCGGTATTATCATACTGTTTTTCTGAATTCAACAATGGCGAAGGGAAATTTAAACAACAAATGAGATAAAATGCATCTAGAAAACGTACTTGGAAAGACAAATATGTAGATATATTCATTTGGTGTGATCACTACATCAATTGATGCTATCAGATTTGAAGCAAATTCTCCGATTGCCCGATCTATTATTTTCAACCTGCATTAAAGATTGATATTCATGAAATTTCTTGCAGGAAATATTTGGGTGTTATTTTTACCATTATCTAATTTACGTTCTTTTATCTAGATCAGATCTGTCTGGATAGTTTTAACTGGTTACATTGCCAGGTTTGGGTCGAAATCTATTAAAAATCCCTAAACTGTTGTTGCAACCGATTGAACTTTGAAATCAAAGCGGATTGTTGATCTATGGCCATGCAAACAGACATACAGGGTGGTCAGCGCGTCAAAATTAAATATCTCAACAACAAAGATTGATAGAATTATGCGGTACGTTTATTAGCAAAACTGAAAAAATAGTGTAAAAATGTTAGAAAATTTAGTTACAAAAATCGTTAACAGATGGCGCACTGAGCTGAAAACTCTTTCTCTGAAAGGAGTCTTTAAAAAACAATAACGTGATGCGGCCATTGAAATCAAAATACAATTTTTTCAAAATGTTCACCGTTCGAAACAATGAGATGGCGCAATCGAACAATGAAATTTGACATCACGGCTTGCAATGTCACAACGGAAATGGAATCGCGTGCAACACCAATCAACGATTCAAGCTCACTAGAGTGGCGGGATTGTTTCTATAGACAGTGTCTTTCAATGCTCCCCACAGAAAGAAGTCCCAAAGAGTCAGATCGGGAGACATTTTTCATTTTTGACGTCATACAGAAAGCGTCTATGGGCATTGTGATTAGAGCACCATCTTTTAACGATTTTCGTAACTAAATGTTTTAAACTTTGTACAGCATTTTTTCAGTTTTGCTAATAAACGTGCAGTTTACCGCATAATTCTATCGATCTTTGTTGTAGAGATATTTAATTTTAAAATCAGAGCTTATTCGCTCTGATTTTAAAATCCCTCAAGAAGAAAAGAATTATCTTTCTAATTCAAAGATGTCTGGATCGTGGAGATTCTTCGAGTTTTTTTACCGTTTACAATACTTTTCCCATTCTTTGTATATGAGAGCATACAAACAATTTCCACCGGCACACCTATAATAAAAATTTAAAAATACTTCCACCTAACAAATGAGGGTTATAACCGCAAGGAATTTCAATGTTCTGATTTCCAGAACTATAGTGAATACGTATGGAAATACCACAAAAGTCAATTTCGGTTATTTAATTTCCCTTTAATTAAAGTTAATATACATACATCTACACTCCCTGTAATGGGGATGAAAACTCTACCAAGAAATTATAAAAAAAATACTTGCCGAATAGCTGTTATAACAAAAATGTAATTAGCAATTGGTTTATGAAAAATGTATTTTAAAAAATATGGTGGTATAAGAATTCGTATATGAGGTATAAGGAGTAATCTTCCCAAATTAAAGAGAAAGATGTAGGCAAAGACTGATAGTCACCAGTACTCACATCTTTATTTCCAGGGAAAATTTAATTTTCTGCTGCATAATATAGTGAAGAAACTCGAGTATGCCTTTTGGACGGCTTTAACAAAAAAAATTAAGGGATGAAATTTTTAAAAATTAATTAAAACAAAAAATTGACCCAAAACTACAATATAGTTATAATAATAAAATAATATAGTAAGTTTTATTTATTTTTTGATTATCGTTTTTGGCTTATATTCAGATTCAGTGTCAACCGAGAGCACAAATGCCGTCCTCGTCATCTGACGGCAATTTAAAATTAAGAGACCAGCCCAAAACAGCTATTGTCTTGCTTTAAAACGAGACACTGATATAACGAAACTAAAATGGATGTCAAGAAATTATGCTGTATTGCAAGTGTTAAATATCATGTTCTTTTTGTGGTAATTTTTTAAGAATATAACTCCACCTCATTTGAAATCTAAGTAAAAAATACTCTATTCAATTTTTATAAAGAATGCCTACTCTTCCATGAAATAGTTCTTTATTGATCAAACTAGACAAAGAGTCAGACAGAATTAAAATTAATATGGCTTGGTCATAATTAAATCCAATTGCTAATCTAGGACTTTTTTTTGGGGGGGGGGGGGCTGAAGTCATAAAAATCGGGTATCGTCGCGACTTATCCAAATTTTACTAGAGTAAACAAAAGTGTCTTCTTAATTTAGTATCAAAAATTCCCGATTAAAATAAATTCATATATCAGAGATTTAACTAAATTTTAAAAATCTGAAGGATATTTTAAAGTGGTAACGGAAAATAATATCAAATTTGGTTTACTGTTAAAAGCTTCAACACTATACAATGAGAGCAAACATTAAGCAAAATAAATGAGAAAATGAAAATTAATTATAGGATAATATTTAAACCACCGCTCTTTGTTGTTGTTATTGTGACTTGTGGCACTTTAAAAGCCCGCTGACTGAGTCGACTTTAAGCCCGCTGACTTTAAGTCGAGTAAAGGCCTTATCACACGGCGAAACATCGTCTGCACTTTCCGTCAGCTATTTTCCATTTCTACCCTCAGAATCGGTCAAGCAAGTTTTTCATAATCGACAACTTTTTCTAACCAGCTAGAAAATGTCGACGATAGGAATGAAAATATTGTCAGCAAGCGAAATTCAGCTAATCATGTGAAACTTTGAAGTGACGTCACGATGACTTCTTTTTCTACGGTCGGAAAGTGCCGACGATATTTCCCCGTATGATAAGGCCTTACGTGTCTCTTGTTTCTTCAGTATAACCAACTAGGGCCAAGAGTACGACTTAGCTACTCCATGCGTCACATTCACAACTCCTTGCACAACTCCTTTTTACAGGGACGCATTCACATATCTCACAAATAAAAATCAGAGAAATAACCGTACCCGAAACGAGACTCAAATCCGGGTTGTCCAGATCACGGGAAAACGCACTACTTTCGAATGGTGATTCTATACATGCTCTGAACTATTTAACGCCTTAAAAATCGAAAGTAAAATATTTCGAGCAAATTTTTATAGATTTATTTCTAAATTTCCGTGCCAAATTCGCTCAGATGTCATTAATATTCTGAGCATTGGAGTTTTAGACCAGATTCCAAGCATCTTTGGAACCGGGACTGACGTATAAAGAAGGGAAGAAACACCAGTTTGACCAGAAATATACGGCTTGGTGGCTAGAGCGACAGACCAATTCTTACATTTTTGCTGGTCCTCAGTTCGAGTCTCGAAAGCACTAAATGAATTTATTTTCATTCTTATTATTTATTATATGCCTGCACAACCCCCTTTTTTATTTAATAAAATACTTCAATGTCAGATTAATAACTTTATTTTCTCCCATTTATTCTTTAAATACATCTTCAGAATTCTTAAAGTGTTGTGACTCCTCTGGAAAGTTATTCTTGTCATTAATATTACAGCAACTATTTCAAAAATCTAGTGCAAATTGGCACGTTTCTTTATTTACATCTATTTAGCGTTTAATATGTCATGAATTTATAATATTTCACTGCGCGATTAGTCTCATTGTAAGGAAGAGAGTTTTACAGTTTTATACGTAATTTAATCGGTGCTGAATGGACGACAGGTCAATTTAACAACTAATGTTTCCCGATCTTCATACGGACAATTATGTGGCGAACTCTCAACGAATTTGACAATTATGGTCGCAAAAATAAAGATTCTTGAATGAGTTGGAATTTTGATGATACCTCTATTAGCAGCCAAGATACAAAATCATTCCAAATTATTGAATGCTATAAACCTACGTACATTAGTTAGTTGAGTAAATTTTCTCTTTAAAATGTTAATCATCAGCGAATACTCTCTTGGCATTTTACATTGTTATGATTGTTTAACCCGTAACTTGATAAAGGAGTCAGAATGACAAAGCGTTGCTCATTAGCTCTGATTTTAAAGAGGTATTTTATTCTTAAATATAATCTTCTCAGTATCTTCTTTAGAAGTATGTTGACACAGTCTAAATATGAACACGTACATATAATTGAATTATTTCTTTTTAAAGCTTTTATTGTTATTTATGGAGTTATTGATTCATATCACTGAAATTGTGATTGAAAAAAATATATAAAGTGGCAAGTTAATTTTGCATTGCAACTTGCCTCCTTTGTCTAAAATAACAATATTTGTTTGAAAAGAAATGAGTAAAACTCAACCAGGACCTTCCAGGTGAAAAAAATTCGACCATGAGATTTAGACTTTGAACTTAATGCCATATTTCCAATATTTAATATTATAGCACTTAAAAATTTTTAAATTACTATTTTTAATATTTTTGGCAATCACATGATTTCCAAATGTATTGTATTTCCAAAATAAATGCCAATGCTGTTCATAAAAGATGATAAAGAAAAATAACAATGGAGAATTTTTGACTCCACGTCTCTGCTGGCGTGAGGAAATTCGCGTCTCCAGTTACGAGTTAATAACAATTTTCTGCTTGAATATTGTTGATTTCTGTAAGGGAGGTTTTTGTGACACTTCGGCTGTGATTTACTACTCATCTTCGCTTTCTTTCTTCTAGGATAAAGCATCGTTATCTGCTGTACGGATTATTTTACTTTTCGCTGTACATTCAACAGAGGGATTTTCCACGGCAATATTATTTACTTTGTTTTCAAAAGAAAACAGAATAAGTATTTGCAACGATTTTTAAAAGTATTAAGAATTTTTGTTGAGATCTAAATGTGGTTTGTTTCTAATGGCACTTGTCATTGACAAGCCAGCTGACTAAAGAGCCATTGCGATTTAATCCAAATTGAGCGTTTCTTGTTTATTTTCAGTAGCGCCATTTAGGGTCAAGTATAGATTTAGCTACTCACGCGTCACAACCCTTTGTAGGGGGCGGACTTCATTCATACTTTTTCATCCACAGATCGTAATTTAGACCTGGATCAGAGAACGATCACTTCTGAACAAGTACCTCCAATGGCATTACTCTCGACAAAGAGGACATTGTGACCACGACAGATTTATACGTGGGAAGCGAATTCAACGCTCTACCAACCAGGCTATTTCGACTCCAGATGTAAGTGTATAGGAAGGCCGTAATTTCATAATACTTTAGCAGAATCGCTTCCTACTAAATCAGCTCAAATGTGTAACAAGTTAATAGTGCCATTCTTTAATTCTTCTTTTAAGCACTAAAATTTTGAACTGGTCTTGACTGTTCCATTTAACTTACTCCATCGTTGTCTATCTAGTACCCCAGATTTCAAGTATCTAACACTCAGCAAATTGAAGCTTTTTTAACATTGTCAAACTATATAAAGAGTGATTAACCTCTTTAGAATATTCTATAAACTAACGATGAGTAGAAATTTTAAATGTAAAATGATTAAAGATGATTTAACTTTATAGTACACACAATATCATGTATGGAAAAGCAGTATAAAGTCATTTGTTAAAAAACATATTATTAAATATTCGGAATTATATAGAACATTTTTTCTAAAACAAGTACTTTTTTGTTTAAATATTGCGTTTTACATGAACTTTTTTTAATCTCTAACTTAATGGTCCTTTTGAATTCTGAAAATTAACAAACTTATCCTGTAATATCGCTGTAGTATATAAAACTAACAAGTCGAATAATTGAGTCGGTTATTTATACTTATGCAGATAATATTCTAGGGAATGACATTCTTCTAAAATTTTACTACTTATTTCGTATATTTCTATTAAACCTGACAACATTTGAACTGTTTTTATTCAGCATTATTTTTAATGTAATGCTTAGATCGTTCGCTGAAAATACTGCTGTGCATTTTTATCATTATTATTAAAGTAGCATTTCGTTGAAATTTTGAAGAGAGTAATCTTCTAAAGAGCTCGAAGCTGTTTTTGTTTGAGATTAAGTTAACATTTACGCATCAATTCTGGCAACATGAAAAGTTAATCTTCAATATTATGATCGAAATTTCCCTTTTTATGTAGACGAAATGTAAAAGTATACCATTTTTTATCACAGAAAAAAAATACGAAACTACGTATTTAATCTGTATAAAATGCATCCATTAAAAGAAAAAAAAGATTATTTCTGCCAAAGTACTGATGTTGTAAACAGATTTTATCTCGGTGAGTGCTTTTATACTCAAAAATAAACGAAATGCTGCTACTTAGAGAAAGGAACAGCGAATTTATTCTAAAAATAGATGTTTTCGTTTTATAAATTTAACATTATGAGTACAACAAACATATAAACCGATTTTTTTAAATAAAACCGTAAATGGAGAGTTTTTTATTCAATGAAATCATGATTCTTATGAGTGGTATTCGTTATTTTCTATTTTATAAAGCACAATAGAATTTTGTGTTTTAATCATTAGAAAATTAACTTCTAATTTTGAATTAGTCTCTATGTTTCAGATCAGAAATTTAAAAAAAATCATAACGGTTTATCGATCTATCTACCTGTATGAATGCACGGTATTTCAAAAACTAGAGAGATGACATTTTTTGACAAACGAAACTAGAGAGATGACATTTTTTAAGTAACCTTTTCACTAAATTCTAAATTTAAAATTCTTCTATCTGCATATGAACAAGATTATACAGAAGCGTTAAGAGCTATATGGATGAAAATTAATTTATGGCTTAATCACTAGACTAGAATTATATGACTATAATTTATTTGAAACAAAATCATTCACTGGTTGTCTGTTTGTTGATTTTTAAGTATTTACCTGAACTGACAAAAAAAGTAAGAAAAAATTTAACATGTCCGATAGTTTGATAATTCTGTAATATCTTGGCAAAGATCGACCTAGTTTTTTGCGTTTAGTTTAGTTATATTAACGTTCCGTTTTAAAGCAACACGAGGGCTATTTTGAGACGGACCTCGTAATTTTGAACAAAATAATTCTTTTATTTACAGTTTTATAAATTTACGAAAAAACAGCTTGTTCTCATCTAGATTAATATTATATGCAAAAGCTAAATAACAATTGAATCACGAAAAATTCCATGATCAAATCAGAGATTAAATCCCCCCCCCCCAAAAAAAAGACGCAAACAGACTATTAGTCCAAAATGGCTACTCTAGGACAGCTTCGGGTGAATCCTAATACAGACACCCGAGTCACACGGATTTCCTAAAAAATCAGGAACAACCTTTCCGAATTCCAAATAATATTGAAAAAAAAAGTACTGCATTCTATTTCCATAAAATATCCGCCTCTTGAGTTTCCTATCACCTAATAGCTGTTCAGAAACGCTTTCTCAATATTTGAGGGATTGTTTATTTTAAAGATCCATTTTTGTGGTCTTCCACCTCTTGAGCATATGTTAATTATAATCAATTCGAAGTTAACACTGGCTGAAGAACACCTGATTTTGGCACTTAATGATAACGGTTGCTACTAATTTATCGTTTCTTGATTATCTGAGAAGTCCCTTCATAAGGGAAAAAAGTGTAGCATCTGAATGTTTTGACATTGCTCCCCCTTGAAAATGTGATGGATCTCTTTGCAACGATGGGCTACATATCTGTGTTCCCACACCTAGATATTAACAAATGACCAGACGCAATGATTCTTCCAGTGAAAAGGGTTCACATCTGGAAGCCCTTATGCACTTAACTATGTGTGGCAAAACAGACAGTTAAGTGCGACATAGCAGAATGAAATTACCATGTGAGGAAAAAGGGAAAACATTGCAGTTATTTTATTCTTAAGTGAAAACAGTCGTTGAAGAATACATCAAACTAGATAAAGGAAATTTAGTACACATTCCTTATACCAAAATTGAATGTCCTAATCAAATTTTGAATAAAATCCATTAAAAAGATTAACTATTTGTCTGTTTGTCCATTCTAAGATATGTGAACATTATACCACAATTGAAGTACTTGGTATCCGAAACTGTGTATCTCTTTCAGAGTTGAGAATCAATTCGAGAGAAAATTGCACACTGTATTATTATGAAAATTCGTCTGTTGAGTATTATTGAATAAAATCCAGCAAGCTGTATAAAGAAGAAGGGCATTTTATTCTACCATTATTCCAGAAAATACGTAAAACTGTTAACAAAATTACAACAAGTATATCAAAGACAACATTTTTACAAACTAACAATATGAACAGAAAATCGTTAAAATAATTTCTAATATTGATTTTTAAAATATATAACAGTTAGTGAACTGGTTCATGGTTTGGCACTTCAAAAACAGATTTCATGAACACTTCATTTTTTTTATAGTATTCCATAGAACTTTAATTTTTATAAGTTATGTTTTAAAGAATATGTTTCAACAATTTCAATGTAGATGCCAGGAGTGAACATCGTTGCTTTAACTGAAATTTTATTTATTTATTTGTGATCAGCTATTGAATAAGATCTCGTGTGTGTGTGTGTGTGTGTGTGTGTGTGTGTGTGTGTGTGTGTGTGTGTGTGTGTGTGTGTGTGTGTGTGTGTGTGTGTGTGTGTGTGTGTGTGTGTGTGTGTGTGTGTGTGTGTGTGTGTGTGTGTGTATGTGTGTGTGTGTGTGTGTGTGTGTGTGTGTGTGTGTGTGTGTGT
>JAPMOQ010033701.1:259112-291580 GCA_026543055.1 Argiope trifasciata
TGTGTGTGTGTGTGTGTGTGTGTGTGTGTGTGTGTGTGTGTGTTTCAATGTAGATAAATACCCTATTAACAGAAGACATAGAATAATATTTCCACGACATTGCTTGATATTATGAATGCTGGACACTATTATAATGATATAGAATTTGTTTTATTGGGCATTTTGTGTTAATAGCATAATTTAGTTTTTATTCTCATTCGATAAAATAAATTATGTGAATATAAATAGACCTATTACCACGTCTCATGATATCTCTGCGTGATATAATGAATGATAATATTCTGAATCGAGGACTATCATAAAAGTATCGCAACGATGTTCAATGTGATATTAAAGGGATAGAACACTAATACAAAGTTCAAATAACTGCTAGAAATAATCACTCGAACCTCCCTATACTGGAAAATTGATAGCTCAAACTGCTTCAAAGAAGCATCTTTCTTGGAATTATGCTGAAAAGCAGAAATAATATAGTCGAAATTGACTATTTTGCCCTCCTCTCCTCTGTTTTTCCCCGCGTTAGAACACGCAAAAGTAAAAACTCTGTTGCAAATGAATTCAATCACATGATATGTGAGCGGAACTAACCGAGAAACCCACTTAGTATCGTAAGTCTGTATATGCATGTAGAAAATTTTTTAGTTCAGAGTTGTGTGTGCGCGCGAGTGTAATATGGTTTGCTTTTCATTACGGCAGCTTCTAGAATGGCTTCCCGAATATATCTTGTCTCGGAATATAATTTGAAATTATATTTTTACTCTGATTAATTGCTCACATGTCTTTATCTAAAATATGTACGTTGTTAAATCTTGTTAAGTTTGCTGTTACAAATAAACTGTTTAAGAAGACAACCAGCTCGTCATTCCTTGAAATCTAGTATATTTTAACTATTTGATATACCATCATTTATTATTTTTAAACTCAAACAAGTAAACATTTGCAAAGCATTTAAAACGATTTAAAGTTTTAAAAAACAAAAGAAATCTTGACGCGCATTACGATCGCCCTGCAGAAGTTTCACTTGAACTCGCTGGATACTTTTACCGGTGACGAAGAGGTTAAGGGAAGTCAACTCAACTGATGTTAGACAGAAGTGACTTCGAATATTGAAACAAAAATGAGATACAGTTTTTGCCACAAGCATAGACTTTTGATTTCCTAGTAAATTTTCCTGAAAATAATCTAATGTACAAACGTTTTATGTTGATACAGAAATCAGAAATCAGCAAGAAAGTTAACACAATCCTTCAGTTGCTTCAGAGCATAAATAAACAAAATTATTATTGGAAAAGTTGATATTTTATGAGTACGTATATTTAAAATTTCGAGGCTCAAAACGAAAGCATCAGAAAAACTTATTGGCATTAATAATGCTCTAGAATAATTTAGCAATGCTATGTCTTTCCTTCATAAAGACGCCTATCGTCATCAAAACTATTCTGATGAATATGCATCTATCAATACAAAGATTGATTTTTATCAAAAAGTTGAAAAATTGGGGAAAACTAAAATCGCATTCATCTCCCAAAAACAAAAAGAAATCACCTAATAAACTTAATTTATTTCGATAAGTTTATAAATCAGAAATACATATTGCATGAAAACTAATATTTTACAAAAACGTAATTCTTTCAGAGACCAATTTTGCTTTGGGTGGCGAATTGAATCTGTAAAGAGTTCTGTTGTTGTTGTTTTTATTTATGGCACTTTACAAGCGCGCAGACAGATCTGCCAGAGATTTAAGCCGATTGAGCGTCTCTTGTTTATTCAGCAGCACCAACTAGAGCCGAGATTACGACATAGCTACTTCATGCGTCATATTCGCTTGCACAAGCTTTTTTTACAGGAAGAGGGGACATTCATACAATTCCCAGATAGAACACAGAAGAACAACCATGCCCAAAGTAGGACTTGAACGCGGGACACCCAGATCACGTTGAAGACCCACTACCCCTATGCCAGGACACTGGCAAAGAATTCTTTTCCCTGTTTGAATTCCTTTGGCAAAACTGCTGTTCTCCATCGCATTTTGAATAAAATCCATCTATCATAAGACAATAATGCTTTGAAAAAAGATTATTAAGCCGAAACATTATAGCATTTCAGGTTTGTTTCAACTATCTTTATATTATTTTCAAATACCAGAAGCGCGATCAGGTTTTATTTTTAGAGAAAGTAAATGAGAGTGTTACACTTCGTAGAAAAGTAAAGAAAGCTGAATATACGTTATGAATACTATTTTTTTCTACCGATCGAGTCCAAAATTTGACACAGAATTATAATTTTAATAACAGCAGCATATACCGAATTTCATTCACTCAAGTTGTTGCTTTTTTTAAAAATTGCACCATTTACATGCATGCGATTATACAAAACAACAGACGATCCCCCTTTGACGGATTTTGCTCAAAATTTAATACGTATCGTACTTTAGATGTTAAAACGGTGTTAGTAATTCTCTCTACCTAGCATTTCGCATTCAATGTTTATTTTGTTCATTTGTACTTTGAGAAATAGGCGGACAAGGTTTCTATGAATGAATTGAAAACAGAATTTAATAGAAATCTACAAGCAATCTAAATCACATACTGAATTTTATCTATCAGGTTTAAAGCGTATGTGAGCCACTTTTGAGTTGTGAACAATATATTTGAGACATAATTCCATAAATATATTTTTTAACTCAGTCTGAAACGCAAAGATTCATCTAAATCTTGGATATAAATTTTTTTATATAATTTTTCTTTGTAGACTTCGCATACTCAAAACTAAAAATATTGTAAGGTCTTGATCCTGATCGATCAAATAAAAGCTTAGAATTACAAACAATTCTTTTATTTACAGCCATAAATATACATAAGAACAATTGTTCTAATCTAGGTTCAATATTTGCTATTTACAAAACTATCGAAGGTTGAAGTTTTTTCGTAAAGATAGCTATCCATCGACCAATCGACAAGCAAAAATGTCCCTCATTTGTGGCGCCAGCCTGGCGAGGGAAATGTCTATCAATGATGCGTCCTAGAAACTGACAGCTCTGGAACGCGTATCAATGATTGTCCCTTCACAAAGGGGACCGAGGGCCGCGGTGGCCCGGTAGTAAAGTCTCGGCTTCGGAACCGGAGGGTTTCAGGTTCGAGACTCGATTCCACCGAAGAACCGTCGTGTGAGGGGGTCTGTTGCACGTTAAATCTGTCAGGCCAAATGTCCTCCCGCTGGTGTGGCGTGGTGTGGAGAGGGGGGGTGCCAGTTCAGGTGTCGTCCTCGTCATCTGACCGTGGTTCAAAATGACGAGGTCCGTCCCAAAATAGCCCTCGTGTTGCTTTAAAACGGGACGTTAATCTAACTAAACTAAACACAAAGGGGACCGTTTAGCACGCAGATAGTTTGACACTTCTTTCCTTTGAAGGTGCGATAGGTTAGTCCCAAACAATGAACCTCACTTATGACCAGATGCACCAACCACTCGGTGATGAACAGACCCCCACACTCACCTTTCAGTCTGGAGGCTTTTAACAATGAGAGGCATTAACAGGGATGGCACAGCTGTCTGAAAATGAAGCTTATCGTGAATGGAAAAGCAAAACATAACAATATGTTGAAATTCGAAGAAAATATAAAATAGCACGGAAATAAAATGGGTATTACAAAGCTAATTTTTTGAATTTTCAATAAGATATAAAATTAATTTTTGTACCATTTTATGTTCCGAGGATATTGTGAAAAATAGTTTTTTCATTAAATTTCGAATAAATAACCAACTAAATTTTCTAATAAAATGAGCATCTGCTATTAAAACTATATTTTAAATTTATTAACACTATAACCTTTATTAACCTAAACTATATTTCAACTTTATTAGATCATACGTACTGACTGTAAGAATAATTTGTTAAATTTGGATTTAAACGAGTTTTTGATTATGCAACTACCAATAGCATTCATTCTATGAATACTATATGTCAAAGTGACTCACTCAGACTCTGGAAAATAGTTTAAAATAAGGAGATTTATTAAAATTCTGAGACCTAATTTGCTGACGATTATAAAGACATATTTAAATTCTTTCATGTGTCAGCCAAGATGAACTAATAGGGAAAATAATTTTGAGCGATATTAATAGGTTTACTAAATCTTTTGAAGTATTCTTCCCATCTCAACTTTCCAAAATACTGCAAACAATAAGGATACATATAGGTTAGATACACCATATTATAACCTATTTGTAATTTTGCTTTTCTGCAAGATTAGTCTTATCTCTGGAAAGAGAAATTTACAAAAAAAAAATTATTGGATGGATTTCAGGAGACCAAAAAGTTTTTCTCGAAAATTCCATTTGATGTAGACATCTTTTGGAAAGGGGAAATTTATATTATTTGCTCCACCAAATATATTTATATTTTTACGAGGATTTAAATTTTGAATACGGAAAAAGCAAAGAGGAAAACAATAAATGAGAGTTTTCCAACAAAATGTGACAAATACTGATATTAAAAAAATAGAAACCAAATTAAAAATTAGGCAAGATTAAGAGCTGAACATTCTTTCCTTTACAGCTAAGGATATCAAAAAACTATTATTTCAAAATATTTTCGTTGTGCGGAAGTAATAAATCATCCAGTTTTAGCTGGCCTTACATTTTCAATAATAAGGAATTATTGGAGAATGAAAATTTCAAAATGTTAGCATTCCGAGCCCTTTTGAGTTAGAGACAGGGTCAGATTAAACCTTGCATAGAGCCTTGTACTTGCATTATATTATGGTGTATAATAAACTAATGCAAATGGTAATAAAACAGGAATATCAATATTAAATAATTTTCAAAATATTCTAAAATTAAAAACATTGAAGCTTGATACATTTAAAAATGTGAGGTTCATTGGTAATCACCCATTTGCTTATTTAATAATCCAATTCTTGCAGAACAAATGCTCTACGAATTTGGCCAATATTTTCAGTCTTCCAATAACTTTTCTTGCCAATTCAAATCGGACCGATATTGCCATGTTTACGTGATAATATTGGACAGATTGCAATAAGCGATCAGTGTTTCGCATGCTGAATTTCGGGCATGCATGGCATGGTATTATATCCATCTAATTAATTTCACTACATCCTAACTTATCACGAGTTATGAACATATTTATAAATTATACGCGTATAAGATATTTAAATAATTTCAGCATAGCATGATGATGCTCTTTTCACAAATTATATGTTTATGAGTGTTATTAAAGTTTGTGTGACTTACTAAGAATTTAAGAAAACGAAATTCTATCCCTTTTTTTCCATTTGACACCTTACATTTTGTAGTATATTTCGCTGCTACCAAAATAATTCTTTTTATCTGTAGGGATGCATCATGGCATGGAAGAGCCAAGGCCCTCAGTTCTAGAAGAACAGGAATGAAACAAGAACTAAATTATTTAGCATTAGGAATTTGGCAACGGTAGTGGCATCAGTCGGTTTAGTTTTTAGTTTGGTATTTACATTGTTATAGAAGTTGCCGAGTCAAAATTTAGATTATGCTATATTTGAGAATAATGTTCTGAATTTAGAAAAAACTTTATATATGTCATAAATCTAAAAGTAAGAAGTAGTCATTTGTTTTATTTTGAAATTTATGCCTGAATTTAAATTTTACTTCCAATGTTATGAATAAGCATAGCCTGCAATATGTTCTAACTTTCATAATTAACCCCATAAGATTCAATTTGAATTCATTCATGTATTTTCCTGAAATTATAAATTTGAATGACATTAAGTATTCACTGTCATTTTTTATTCTTTGAAGTGTCGTTATCACTTACTGATAAATATCATTCTTATCTCTGTCACATCCTTGTAGTACTTCATTTCAGTATTAATAAACGGTCGTTTCTAATTAGTTTTGACTCTTTATAATATTATATCCCATCGATTTAATGATGTTTAGAAAGAAAAATAGATCTGTTAAATAGTTGATCAGTTTTAAGAAGTAGAATTTATATTGTTTGTTTTTTAATTCGATTTTTTCTGTTGTTTTTATTTTTCCCCCGGTTCTCATAATTACATTTCATTAGACTTATTAGCTCTCAATTTGATCATTTACAGTGACATACTAAGAATACAATGAATTTTATTGAGAAAATTAAGGTGATTGAATTAAACATTCATAAATTCTAAAACTTCATGGGAAAAATAAAGATGTACTTACAATTTTTAAAATTCTTGTTACAGATTTTTAGTAGGTACTGCACTGTACTTTAGTAGATGTACCTCAGCTAAATTTTACAGAAAATAATATTAATTTCTTTGATAATAATTATCATGGACTTTAATTCTCATTTGCCATTTAATCTTATCTAAATAGTTTCTGATGTGCTTATTAGTAACATTCTCCTCATCATTTTTATTGCATTTTAATAGACCTGATATTTGTTAAAGCATTTTAAACATAATAAATTTAGGATTTAAAGGAAGTAGGAATCTATTAATAATGTAACATTTTCATATTCTCATTTGTCAATTTTTATTTCCAACAATGTTTGTTTGTCATATTTTTTATTTTATTTTTATTTCAAATAAACCTGCTTGAAATCTATGCTTGTTAATCTATTCTTTCATATATGATAATTTAAAATATGCAATTTTCTGACATATATATTAAAAAGTAAATTAAAAAATTTTTTAAATCATATTTTCTTTTTTCATTTATTGATGTTATTTAGATGTGCTAGAAATAATTATTCTAAATTTATAATAACATTTCTTATTTAATGTATGTTGAATAAGAACATCAAATGTTAGAAATATTTCTTAAGTATATTTTAAGCATAAATATTCTGGAAAGTACTGTGGTAATGGTGAAATATAATTACACTAATCCTTTAAAGGGCCTTTTTTTTTTCTTGTAATGGTTATTGAAATATTTTTTTTACTAGTTTTTAAAAAATTAATTTTTTATCCAACTTAAATATTATTAATTTATTTACTTAAATTTCTTAATTACATAAATTTCTTAATTGATTTGGTGTTGGTTAACTAAGATATTTCATTGTGATGAAATAAATCTTCTAGAACTTTATTTCATTAAAAATTTTGAGAAAACGGGACATATAAAAACTTATGAATTTGGTATTAGGTATAATTACCACAGTCTTAGAAAGAGTTAAATAAATAGTAAAACCATATTATTTATTGTGCTTTGTTTTACTTGTTTAAATTAATTGAAACTATTTATTGCATAAATATTACTCTTTTTCAAAAATAATACTCAATATCTTTTTACCTTTGTAGCAAAGCAATGTCGGTAAGCATAAAGGTTGATATCAGAATGAATGTGTTAGTTTGGGCTGTTTACATTTTGGCACTGTTAATGAGAAAAGTATCAATATTCTTATGAAAAATGCCATACTGTTAAATATGTTACGAAATATTTGTTTAATAAATTTAATATTAGTTTTCAAATTTTATTTTAATTCTTGCTTCATCACTTCACTTGCGCATGAAATTTTTGTATCACATTAAACATTTTTTTTTTCATATTATGATGCTCATGACATATCTATAATGTTAATGATATATAAGTTCTATTGTGTAATTGTATGATACTGATACATGGCATCTTCAGATCAATTTAAATGCATTTTATTAATTTTTACTTAGCATATGAACGAGAGTGACGGAGAATCAGCAACAGAATATACCAAACTCATGACTTCTTTTGTCAATAGTCAGTATTCCAAAACAGATAGTAGTCTTCAATCTATTCTAACAGGAGCAAATAGAGAAAGAATGCCTCAGTCAGTATCTGATCCATCGGTGGGGGGACGTAGCGAAATGTACTCACCGGTAAGGAATGTATGTTCTGTAAGTTTTCTGATTTCACTCTATTTTTCTTTTCTTCTGTCTTTAATGTATTATAGTTAATCAGTTTAGCAAAGAAGTTTATTCTCTACAATTTGCTAAATGGACTGTTAAGTGTTTTGTAATATTTTTCATCTCAAACGCTGATCTTTTAAAGTAAAAATAATAATTTTTAAAACTAAAACTTAAATTTTTCTCCAGAAAAAAGAAAAATATTTTTCTTTTGAGAGTAAAGGGGAATAAATATTGCTATCTCAGTTGATAAACACTGAAATTTTATTCTACACCTTCTACACTGAAATTTTATTACTTGTTTTTTAAAAACTTTAAAAATATAAAAGAAAAAAAATGCTTATTGCCTTATGTAATTTTTTAATCTTATTTTGAGGAATTTTTAAATCTTGTTACACTGAATTAAAGAAATAATAATCAATTGAACCTGCTTTAACTCAAAATAGACTTTGGTACTTTTTTAAATTAAAATATGAAAATGTAAACTAGGAGCAACTGAATATGCTGTGATTAGAAGTATCTTATCCTTTAGGAAAATGGTGAGTTTAAAAATAAATTACTAATTATTAAAGTGTTTCTTTTCAGTTTCTTAATTTAAAGCATAGTATAATCCTTAAACAAAACAAAAATGAAATTTTGAAGCAATCAAGCTACAATGCAATCAGAAATGTAAATAGTACTGGCTTAATCTACCATAGTTTTGAATTTCTTCTAAACTTTCATAGCATCAGTTCTTTTTTACAGGTTGATTAAAGCCAAATATGTGTGCATCAAATTTTATTATATGTGGCTCTGCTTTTTATTTAAAATTTTGAATGAATTTTACTGTTTTTCTTCCCCATTCTATGAAAATAAAGGAGTATAATGATTTATTAATGAAATTTCATTCAAACATTCTGAATTAAAAATTAAAATCTAGTTTACTCTCTTATTTATTAATTTATTTACTTTTAGTTCAATATTTTATTTCATCATTTGCTTTACAGTGTTATTACAACATCTGTCGCTTTTTGTATTACTAAATGAATGAAATGCACTTAATAGATATCAAGTATCATCATATATTTTCTTGTTTTCTAATTATTTTCTAGAATTATTTTATTACATATTTTGAGTATTCTCCTGTTAACTCTCTGGTATACTTTTATAAAAGATTGTCTCTTGTGCAGTAAAAATCCTTTAAAGATAAATGCTACTATAATGCAGCTTATTAAATAAATAAGGCTAACAATTATAAAATCATATTAATTAATTTTTTGTTGTGGTTTCTATATGATATTATCTTTGAAAAATGGTTCAAAAATATCTTCCAAATTATATTGCTATTTTATGTGCAATTATATTTCTAAACATCCTTGACTCTACTATTAACTTACAATTATATTTTGCTCAGCAAGTTGTAAATGCAATCAAATTTCATGATTTTTTTAGAGTAATATGTAATTTTTAAATGGGATTTTCGACTTAAGAATAGCAGTGTTGTATCCTTTTTTCTTTTTTTAAAAAACAATAGTGGAATTAAATGAATTATGAATTCATATTAAACTATTTTAATAGGTGCTGTAATGTAGGAATAAAAATTTAGTTATTGAAAAGCAAACAAAATTAAATATGTAACATTATATTTTTTATAAATGTCAATTTGAATCCAGGAAAATTATTCTATCCAAATTTAAGAGAATAATATTAATAAATTCATTCAATCATTTAATGTCACAATACATATTCAAATGAAATCATTATTTTCAAATGTATCATTATTCAACTATAATGATTATATTTTTTTAATTTAGTATATCTGATTACACATTTATTACTAACTACAATTGTTTTAGTTTGTAGATTCTCTCAAGTTTATAATTGAAATGAAAATTATGTATTCGGTTTTGTTAGAATGTTGCAATGTAGCAAAATAATTTTAATTATAATTTGTATTTAATAATAACTTTATTTAAATGTTCAGGTTTTATATTCTTAATATTATTCTGAGATTTTATTAAAATCCTGTTTCAGGGATATCTTTTGTTGCATCTTATATGATATTAATAATAATGATTTATTTACATTTTGTTACAGTTTAAATATATTTGTTTGCTGCAAAGAAAAAGGTCATTATTTCTGATATATCAATTTTGATGATTTTTTCAGCAAGAGCCTACTCCCGGTGAAGCTAATTTTCCAGATGGAGAATCTAGTCATGCACCTTCAGAAGAATCTGTTGCCACCAATCAATTGGTTGGACGATCTGCTCATAACAGGTTTGTAAGCAGTGTATAAAAGTAATTGCTTTTTAAGAATTCTTCACAAAGAATTTTAAAGTTGGCAATAACTCTTTTAGAAAAATACTCTTCTAGATAAAAGAAGAAAAAAATATATGTTAATAAATTCCATAACTATGATTACAGGATATTTTTCTATTACTATGGTACCAGTTCATCATCTAGTTAAAATATTGATGCTTGTTGTTGCTAAGCTCTGTGTTGTTATCAAATTTTGGCTACAAAAAAAAGTATAAAAAGGGGTTAAATATTAGCATCAAACCTTAATATTTGTATTAGTGCCATATTAACTGAAAAAAACCAAGTAGAATATGTTAAAAAATAATTTAAATATTTGAGAAGACTAAAAACATAAATAATTGATATTTTGCTTTATGAATTCTATATTTAAAATGAAAATTTATCATCATTAAGATTATTCCATACCTATGGAAGCACCTGTTATGTCATTCGTCTTGGATTTGTTTGCTAATAGTTTACTGTAAAGAGTGTCTCTGAATTTTTGGGTCGGCAAAATAAATATGAAGAAGCATTTTTAAAAAAATAGGAATATGGGTTCGGAAATGAAAAGTGTAAGTAGAACACATAAGTGTAAATGCAGGCAAGGGAGAAAAGAGTTGTGCCAATGTGACTCCAACTAATTTTGAGGAAAATCTCATTGTAAAACTTCAGTCATTGTTGTAATTGCTTGCTTGAAACATCTGGCATCTTCCAAAAAGCATGCCAATCATTTGCCAGACCACCACCACCAGGACAGTATGGATACTGGTGCTGGTACATTTGTGAGCTTACTGTAGCATTATGCCAGTAAAGAGCTTTCTTGCCAAAAAGATTCATTTTTGATTTATATTGCTGTACAAAAAGATTCTTTTTTGTATGTATTCCTTATTTTTAAAGTTTGGTCTGTGGATTCAGAAACACCCTGTCTATTATCAATTTTAATTGACACTGGTAATAAAGCGTATTTTGCTTGGAGTCATTCCTTAATACAATAATAAACATTAATTTTTGTATATTTATTAAAAAAGAAATTTTTAAAAAGAGCCTTCGTACCTATTTAACCATGAGGTGAACGACATCATTACTTAGTAGATTTGAATGTTTCATAAGAGTTGAATTGTGACTTCTGTTATTGGAAAGAAGATATTCATTAAAAATTCTTAAATCCATCAGTTTTACTTGAATTCTGCTTTACTTAATAAAAGGGCTATTTTCATTACTTTGATGAAATTAACTGATTTGCTTAGCTTCATTGTCATAGAGGAAGAATTTCTATTGGATCCTGAAGTCAGCAACTATCAAAAAGATAGTCTCTTATCCTTCTATTAAGATAGAAAAAGAAACTATAAAGTTTTGAAATGAAAAATTCAAATTTCATCACTCAATATGAATGATCAAATACGTAAAACCTTAATTAAAGAACATTTTTCATATTGAAAAAAAATTTTTACTGAACTTTTAACAAATAGAAATGTAACTTTAACAAGTTTTAAAGATGGCAATTATTTTTTAAGCATTAAGAAAATAAAGATTAAAAGAGTGAAATATAATATTAAAACATGTTTTTTCAACTGAATTATTTGCTCCTTTAATGTAGTAGTTTGAAAGTAAATATTTTGAATTATATAAAATCGTTAATGGCGATACACCACACACACATATATATATATATTATGTTTCTGTCTTCACCCTATGTTTATATAGAAAAATAGAATACATTGATGGTGTTTAGTAAATAATATATATTTATAAGGTCTTGTGTACACTTTCATTAAGTATAAATGTAAAATTATATATATTATTTGTTCTAAGATGTTACTTTTTCAATTAATCTCAGATCAAATCTTCAGTCTTGGGATGAAGAAGAAGAGGAGGAATTGAAGTATGGTGCCAAACATGTTATAAAACTCTTCATTCCAGTCTCACTTTGTATGTTAGTTGTTGTTGCTACAACCAGTTCTATAACATTCTACACTCAGACAAACACTTATCTGTAAGTATACATGTTTCACTTTTTAATTATTTTTATGAAACCATTTAAAGTAATATTTTCAAATTTTCAAGTATATTAAGAATTATAAACATTATTTGAAGCTAATTACCTCTTCTTCTTGCAGAGTGTATACTCCTTTCACGGACCAGACCGTTGATACTCCTACAAAAGTATGGCAATCATTTGCCAATGCTTTTATACTAATGGGTGTGATTGTTGTAATGACTATGTTGCTGATTGTCCTGTATAAGTTCCGGTTTTATAAAGTGAGAGGCAGTATTATTTTATTGCAGTTTATTTTTCTATTTTTATTTTATTAAAAAAAATTTCATTAAAAATTCCTTATACTTCCTTGTTTAAAATATAATAATTATGAAATTGTCCCTTATATTTTGTGTGCTTAAAACTAGTATCTTTTATAGATATATTTAAAAATGAATATATGAATAGCCCCACAACGCTATATTCATTATTTGTTATTATTGTTTTACCATATTATTATACTAGAAGGTGTTTACATCCCTAGCTCACCAATTGCCAACCTTTTCATCTAAAATTAATCGCCACTTTGCAATTCATTTATAATCAAGATGTAACTCTACTTCACTTCTCTTGCTAGCCATATAAAAATATATTTCTGCTAATAATAAGAAATTATAAATATATTCATTACTAAAAAATACATTTTAAGTACATCATATTTTATAGATTACTAAAATAATTTATTTATTGTAAAATTGTTACATCAGTTATTAAAAACTAAATCATGTTATTTTTTAAATTAATAAAAATATATGCATAAATGTTAGAATGCAAAAATAAATAATTTGGAGATGTTTAAAAATTGAAATTGAATTTACTTCTTTCGTTATTTTAATACAAAATTGAATTATTATTTGAATTGAATTTACTAATTTTAAAAATTAACATAATGTGCACAGCATTGAAATTATCACCAAAGACAACAAGTATGAACAAGATTAATTTATTACTGTCAATCAACTTTGATTATTTGTATCTTATCACAAAAATTTACCTTATTATTTTTATCATATTATTTTAAATTATATATTGAGCAATGTGGATAGAGCCTTCCTAGTACTTAGCTGTACTTAAAAATAATAAAATTAATTGGTAATACTTCTATAATTAACAAATTTCCTCATGTAGAAAAAATATAAACAGCTTTATTTAACTCATTTTTGTTGCAATGATTCTTCAACCCTTTGTCGTACTTCTTGTTTTTAGTTATTTCATTCGTTGATTACTCCCCCCCCCCCTTCATATTATCCAAATCTAAAAAAATAACTTGTCTCACATTTTTCCTCCAATACAAGCATGTAATTAATCAAATGTATGAGTTGTTGCCAAATAATGTACAAAAAATTCAGCTTGATTTTGAATCTACTTAAGAACTTTTGCACTTTTATTTTAACATTGCATTATTGTACATATTGAATTACATATATTGTCAACTAACTTATGTTTCATATTATAATTACAGGTTATCCATGGCTGGCTCATTCTGTCATCTTTAATGTTGTTGTTTCTCTTTGCTTATATTTATTTGGGGTAAGATTTTTTTTATTGAAATGTTTTTAAAAAATAAATAGCTTGTCATTTTATTTCTTAGTTTTAATTAACTTCATTTCCTTAAATATAGTTTTAATATTTGAAGCAATAAATTGTAATAAATTTAAATTCAGCAATGAAATACTAACTTTACATAGCAAATTTAAATCTTGGAAAATTAACATAGTAGTAATAAAAATAATTATAAAATATACTGGAACCCTTTGTTTGGATTGGATTCTGTTTATTGTAATATCTCTTTTTAAATAAAATTATATTATTTTCATCAGTCTTGCAGTATGAGGTTTCAACAGTCTCTTACAGATTGCTCATTATTTTTAATAAAGTATAGTGTTAAAATGCAGTGTCAAAAATTGCAGTTGCAAATTTTTATACACATGCAATTCCTTGCATGCCGATTAATCGTTGGTGTTCGCATTCAAAATTATAACTATCTATCCATGACTATATCCAAACCTTTTATCCCAAAAATCTCCATTCCAATCTTGGAGTTGTTGATATTCTCTGATTGTAAAATTCACTCTTCATAATATGTATCAATTTCTCCTATAGCCTCTATTATGTGCCCATTTCCTATTGTTGGTATTCTTTTGCTTTCCACCTAATTTCTTTCAAACTCAAATCTCAACTACCTGCATTTAAGGCATTCTTATTTCTTGGATAAAGGGGTGACAATAACTTATTAACTAGAAGATATTAGAGTGAGAAAGAAATTACCTTGCATTTATTCTCTGTTCCATGACAGATAGCATATTATCCATTCCAACCCATCTACTAATGATCTGAGTGTCTGAATGCTGATTATTGCCTTATTTTTTTTAATGATAAACTAATAAAATGTTATTTTTATGTCAAATTGAAGATGAGTTGTGATTAAAAGCATCTGCTTTCTTTAAAATATTAGAAGTCGTGTTTTTCTCTGCTTAATTATTATTTATTGATTGAAAGAATGATAGATATTTTGAATCATTTTATTCATTTGCCATTCAACATCATTTATTCAATCTTTTATATTTAAAAATGATTATTTACTTAAACTAGAAAACTTAATTTTCTTCAGCTTTAAAAATTGATCAGTGAGATTTAAAAATTGATAATGCTTGCATTCTCATTTTAAGATGAATTTTCCTTTTCTTTTTTTGCGATAGTCTATTTTTTATTCCATATATTTTTACTTCCTTTTATATGATACTAGCCGCCTTTGGCGACCAGCTGGTTCGCCATGAGTAAAGCGTTCTAAAATTTTCAATTAAATCACATATTCATTAGTCTAGAAGTAATTCCGGGAATTGATTGGCCTGAAAGCAATATTTTCTTTAAGATGATGGACGAAAAGTTCTAAAAGAACACCTTTTCCTAATAATGTTCTTTAATTTTATAAATCAATCAGTTTTAACTATCGGTTATGCTTCCAAAATATTAAAAATGTTTTTATCGATGATGTTGCCAAAATATGAAATATGTTTGTTTTTTTTTAAAGAAAGCGAGAAAGTGAAAAAAGTATTGAATTAATGATACAGATATTGCAAACGATTACATAAATATGCCATTAAGTCGGGATTTCAATGCATATCCTGTCTAAATTCAATCAGGTTTACTGTAAATAAAGATAATTTATGGAATTAATGATACAGATATTGCAAACGATCATAGAATCATTTGCATTTATTTTTTAAAGAAAATATCACATTTTATATTTCTTTTATTTTATCCTGTCACGTGCTGACAGTTGCATTTCTGTAGATTTATTTTGCGATGATAATTTTTTTTTATTTGAACTTCCGGCATTCTTTTCTTTTATTTTATCCAGTCACGTGATAAAAACATGGTTAAAGTATTTCTTTAAAAATTCGTTAAAAATAGAAGCTTATGCTATAAATTTAAAAAAAACTGATACTGTTAGAAAGCTAATTTTTTAATCTTTAAATTGATGTAAAAATCATGTTTGTGCAATAATATTTTCGGAAGTTATAACAGTAAAACGTTGAAATTTCACTTAAATTTTAATTAATTCAAATTCTAATTAAAAATTCAAAAAAAGGGCTCCGAGGTGCACATTCCGAACCTCCAAGGTATGCATGTACCAAATTTGGTAGCTGTAGGTCCAACGATCTGGCCTGTAGAGCGCCAACACACACACACACATTGAGCTTTATTATATGTATAGATTTACACATGTAAACCATCAACAGCTATTTGGGTATTTGATTACTATATGTTGTCACAGTATAATCTATTATAAGTCATTCATATATGTATTTGTCTTGACGATTGGCAGAGATTTTATTTAGTTCATAATAATTTTGTTTGTAGATATTTTGCTAACATAGCAGTTTCTTTTTATTTCAGTGAAGTTCTTCGTGCTTACAACATTCCAATGGATTACATTACAGTATCTGTCATTATGTGGAATTTTGGAGTCGTGGGAATGATTTGTATACATTGGAAAGGACCATTGCTGTTGCAACAAGCTTATTTGATTCTTGTCTCAGCCCTGATGGCTTTGGTTTTTATTAAGTACTTACCTAATTGGACAGCTTGGGTTGTTCTTGGAGTCATTTCAGTATGGGGTAAGCTCATTTTCAGTTATTTCTTTTTTATGTTTTTAATATATACAAGTGATAGAGTTCTGTAAAATTATAATTTAAGGTATTAAAAAAACTTCTTTATCGCATTCTTTATTTTTTTAAATCTGAATGCATCCCACAAAATTTTTATATACAGTAAACTCTCGCTACAACGATACTCGATACAACAATAACTCCCTCTACTACAATAATGTTTTGTAGTCCCGGTGATTTTGCATATAAACTAATGATAATCTGCCCTCAATATTGCGATATTCTCTAGAACAATAAACCTCTGTAAAACGATTTTTTCAATCTAAATTTCAGTATTATTTTCTCCCTTTATAATAATATTTTGATTTTTAAATGCTTTTTTTTTTTTTCGTTTTCCTTTGTTATTTTTTCCGTCTATTAAGACTCATTGTGGAAGTTGGTGGGAAGTAACAGAAAAAACCATTCGGAATTGCTGGAAAAAGGCTGGTCTTTGTGTTATGGAAGATAAGAAATCTGATAATGATGAAAATTCCATAGACAATGATCTCTCAGATGATCAAGAATGTGTTTTGCACATCAAAAAATCCGTATCCCAACTTGAAGAAACAAGCGGTAAAAAGTTTGGAATTAGTGTAGAAAACTATTTAACAGCAGATGATGATATTATGGTTTTCGCAGGAGTTACTGATGAAGATATTCTCTCTGAAATTACTGATAAGATAGGAAACAATGATGAAGATGATGATGATATTGATGATTATGATAATACAGGTCCATCGCAGTCCTTATTGTCATCTCTGGAAGTTCTTCAATCTGTGAATTCTCTACAGACATTTTTTTCAAGCCTTCCGTCGACAAATGAAGAACATTTTCGTACACTAGACTCAATGCATACAGTATTGGTGAACTTAACTGTTAAAAAAATGAATAAACAAACAAAAATATTGGATTATTTTCAATAAAAAGTTTTCAGGTATGCGAATATTTCTGTGCTTATTTTCTGAATTTATCTTATTTATTTATTTTTTTAGTACTTAAACCACTATTATTAGTATTTTACAAAATAATTTCTTCTAAATATAGACTTAAAAGTAGTATGTTATGCACCTTAAACTAATACTAATAATCAAAAAAACTCTTATTAAATGCTCAAAATATGTGGGCCCTCGATATAACAATATGCCTCTCTACAACAATATATTTATTTGGTCCCTAAAAAATTGTTGTAACGAGCTTTCACTGTATATATATATATATATATATATCCCTATCCCCATAAAATTCTGTATCATCCGTACATTTAAAAGCAAAGAATTTTTTTTTTGCTTTTAAATGTATCATTCAAATGAAATGTATGAACGATACATTCAAAAGCAAATTTTTTAAGGAAATAATTACATTTTCGAAAATTATCATTATGTTATCAATGAATGAAAACTGCAAAAGGCAAAATTTACTCCAGTTTGACTTGCTTGAAAACAATTTATATTGCTGTATGTTTAACTACAATTCATTTATTTTAGATATTCTTTGCTCGTTACAAATCTTTTCCCTTTACCCCCTTTTCCAACTAATTTTCTCTTCTACAAAACCGCGGTCTAAACAGGAAATGTATATTATAAACATTCGATTGGTAAATGTCGGTAAAGATGAAAGAATGATTTTTGTTCTTCAGCAAAAACAGTAAACGGAGGATGGGCTCTGTGTTTATATCAACCCCAGTAACCGGGGTCGGCTAATGGCTTGTTTGTTTGGAAATGAAGCACCTTGTGAGTAGAAAAGGGTATAAGCGACACGGGCGAGATATTTATGATCAAGTTATTCTGTGATAAAAATGTAGTTTTAAAAATAGGAAAAGAACATGTTTTGGTAATAATTGCAAAATGTTCAAATATCTACCCACATTTAGCTGCCAGTTGGTGCGCCGGAATCAAAGATTGTTAAAAATTGCAATTAAATATGTGTAAAATTATCTTAAGGGTTTTTCTCGGCAAAATATTTTTTTAATTTCCAAGTAATATAACTAATAATATTTTTAACAACTTATGTTGTTTTTTCCAATGCAATGCATTTAGTCTAAGGACTAGAGGGAATAGAGGGATTAAAGACTAGAGGGAATTATATGAATACAGAATTGAAGAAAATTGAATACAATAATCCACCAGAAACATGAATAAAAAAAATGAATAGACAGGAAATAATTTATTACATATTTGTTGTTGTTCTTTAACATTATTTAGTATATATTTATTATTATATATTTATTTTATTTATTATATATTTATTGTTTGTTTTTGTCACCTTGGAATGTATCCCCTATAATCCCGTATCAATGACCATTGCGTATTCACAGTTTCAGTATTCACGGCATATTTATGGAACACATACCCCTTGAATAAAGAGCTTTTAATGTATATAAGTAATCAACCATAAAAGCATTAAATAATTAAAACCAATTACCAGAATCATCAAAAATTAAACCGAAACTAATTATGTCAGACACGAAATTAAAATTTAATTCAGAATTAAGTTACAAAAAATAAAGAAAAATAAAAGCTAAAGTGAGCACTTATGCAGCTATTACTAAAATACATATTAATCTAAATAAATTAGCAATATAAGCCAAGGAGAATTGCATATAACATGATCAAAATTACAACAAACAGAAATAGAATCCAACAAGAAGACTTTTTCAAGGGTCATTCTCATGCCAGGATCACAGAAAAAAATCCCTTATTATGAATCTTTGCCTGAGGAGGTGACCCTTGAAAAAGTCTTCAGACCAAATTCTATTTTGTTGGAATGTGTATGTATATATATGTGTGTGTGTGTGTGAATTTTTAAAGAAAATTAATGTTTTTAAAAAAGTTATCTATAAATAAGGTTTATTATTTGTTGTTTCTAGTTCTGTTCACTGAACTATTCAATTATTTGTACTGTTTAATTAAATGACATCTTATGCTTCAGGTTGTTGCCATTTTAATTCAACTAATTCTCCATAAAAATTCGTGAATTTTATGTGGTTTATTATTTTTTTTTTGTTTGTTTTTATGATCAAGTTGTTATATTTAAATCATTCAGTTTTTATTTATAAATTTTAGAATTTGACAGTTAGATGATAGTGGTTAATAAAAAGTTACATATCAAACAAAATGTTTGTCTTGAAAAAGTTTCTAGTTTAAATCTCTTCATAAACTTCATTAAAAAAAAATTATAAAAATTGATGAATAGTTCAGTAAGTATTCACAAATGTTTGTTTATAGCAGCAGTGTTATCTTTTAGAAATTTTTCAGTGAAATATTTTGATGATCAAATGTATATGTACTGTGAAGGTAACAGGGATTACATTAAAAAGACCTCTGTAAGTTATTATATCAAAACTTGGATATAATCTGAGTAATTTACAACTTGATCCCCTTTTTCCTTTTAAGTTTTAAAGGGGGAAAAAATAGAAAATTTAAAATTAAATTTTTAAAAATTCATTGCGACCTATGTTATTTCATGGTAGCAAATATTAATCTTAACTTTACAAATATTGTTTCTCTTTGTGCAGATATGGTATTTATTAAGTTCATGAAAATTTTAAAAATAAGATACTAATTTATATTATTTGGGCATAAGGTTATAATTAATGATCTGATATCTGATTTATTTAATAATATGTATTATTTTAAAGTGATAAACAATCCAATTTTATTCTGAAATTTAATTCTTGCACTCTGTAGGAGTAATGATAATTGCATGGTGGAATTTATTATTAAATTAATGTAAGTTTGTATTAAATAAAAAACAAATTAATTTACATTTATATTTCATGCTCTTTTTCTATTTGAGAACAATTCCATTTGTTTAAACCCTAAATGGAGTGTTTGAATGTTTAATTAGATATTACTCACTGCTCATTAATTTTATTAATGTTAATCTTTATATTCTATTTGCACAATTTTTGAGTAATGATTATGTAATTCTTTTTTATTTTCAGATTTAATTGCTGTCCTCTGCCCTAAAGGCCCATTAAGAATTCTAGTCGAAACAGCTCAAGAAAGAAATGAACCTATCTTCCCTGCACTAATTTATTCCTGTAAGTGTGTACTTATTCTAAAAGTGCATTCTTAATTTAAAATGAAGGACATTTATGAATCAAATTACTCGTAATCTTTGTAAGGTTTTGAAAGTAGGCTGTACAGAAACTTAGAGTAAATTTTTTTAAGTGTCTTTTCCTAGAAATAATTTCATTCTCTGCATCAGGTAATGTAATCTAGCATAGATTTATAAATGAATACAATAGTCAGTATACGAAATTTAAATCTTAATATTGAAGGAGAAAGATTTTTCAAAAATTATTTTAAATTTATTTTTCAAAATACTTTCTTTTGCCCATTTATCTAACATATATATGTAAAATGTTAGCTATTTCATTTGTTGAACAACAATTTAATGCATAAAATTATAATACCTTTGTTTTATGAGTACTTTTGTGAAAATAAAATTGCAATATATTATAATTCAACTTTCAACATAATGTACATTATGTTGTTAATTTGTTTTTATTGACTTACAATTTGTGAAATGCTTAAATTGCTTGTTGTTTTTTTACAGCTGCAATGGCTTGGTATGTTACAATGAGTGATACAGATCGCACAACCAAATCAAGACATTCTGGTGATCAAAGAACGGACAATGATCAAGGTCTTTAGTGTTATTATTTCCAATAGTTTTTTCTTTATTATATTTCTATGGTTTATTGAAATTCTATCACTAAAATATTTTTCAAAAGCTAGCCTTTTTTTTTTTTTTTTTTTTTTTTTTTTTTATCTTACTGAACCCCCAATACATATCTAAGAGTAGATTATATTTATGGGAAACCTCTTGAAAACATTGCAATTGTATTCTGAAAGATTTTGAATTGCCAGTTGTTAAGTTTTAAAATAATATTATATAGAACACTTTTAATCATTACTGTTACATTTTTGCTTTTGTAACTGTTATATTATGCAATCTCCTAATATTAATCTAATAAAATTTTTTGATGACTAAGACAGTTTTCATTCAGTAATTAATTTAAATTGATGTAGTGTGGCAGAAGAATCTAAGGAGTTGTTAAAGGAAAGAGACATAACTATTTAAAAAAAAAATAAACTAATTGTGTGAAACCTATGAACAACTATTTGTTATTTTACAATGATGTTTAATGAATCATAAATCTCAAAAAGAGAGCAAAATATTGAAAACTGCAACTTGCCTTCTCTTCACTTCTGAGAATATTACCCATTTTGTATGCATATAAAATTGTCTTAATTTTCATTGTTTGATATTTTGGAAGGTTATTAAAAGAATTTATTATTAGTCAATATTTATTGTTGATTTGGTATTTAATTTTCAATTGGTTGCTTAAGAATTTTTGCTTATATATCTATTTACTTTAAGCATAGATTATGTTTTAATTAATTTTTTTCTCAATAATAGCTTTGCATTACAATTCCAATATAGTTGTCTTAATCAAAGGATTGCAGCACCCATGTAATTTTTTTGTTAATTGATTTTTTCTTCTTTGATAAGTGGATGCTATATGTTTATTTTGTGACTCTGAAAGTCTGATAGTCAATGAAAATAGAAAAGAAAGCAGAAAAAATAAAGCAGAGAATGGACGAGCAAGCAGAAGAAGTGCAGGTCAAAGCAATTTATTATGGAACTCATAAAAGTCCAAAGTCCTAAACACTTAAATTTTGTAAGTGCTTGGCAGAATCTGAAGAGATTCAGCCTAAAGGACTATTGTCTTTTTTCTTTTTTTTAATTCTCATCTAAAGTTTGCCTTTGTTCTCATGGATCTGCTCCCTCCCTTCCATCTCTCTGTCTTTTTATGAGTTCTGGTTTTAATTTTTGTTGCCTGGTCATCTGCATTACTGAATATTTAAATTTTTGTTATTAGTGATTAACTTTGGAAAAAGATATTTGGGTGATTTTCCAAAATTTGATTCAGATGCAATTGTTACATGCTATTACTCACTTTCATTTTGAAGTCCAATTCATATTTTCAAGATAAAATGATGATGTCATAGCACTACTTTAAACCATTTAGTAGATATTGAATAATATGTATGATTACATTTATCATGTATTGTTAGTATGACATCTCAAATAATAGCTCTGTAAACATATTAGTGCCACTTGTATTAGACTTCAGTCAAAATCCTAAATTTAGATACCTAACACAAGCACACATATATATAATATTGGGATGACGGATCGAACCTGCGATGTTCAGGTTTGAAGTCCAGTAACTTAACCATTCGGTAAAAATGTACGGTCCTGTCTATTGGCTTATTAAGTTGTCACCACAATATAAAGATGGGGATGAATCTTGAGTTGGCATTGTTGTAAGCTTTTTAATCAGATATCTTATTAATTAGGATGTTTTACCTGAAAAAAATTACAAAGAATTTCCATATTAGAATAGTATTTATTAAAAGTATATATGGTAGTCTTTTGAATTTGTGGTATGTGAGATGTGGATATTGTTAAAAAAAACACTAATTTATAGTTGGTTCAGAAATACAAACTCTGTTATTGTAAGATGCTCAATTTCTTAATGAGTTTAAATTTGTAAAAAGGATATAAACAGTCCTTTAACATTCTTGGGGGCATAGAAGTTGATATTCTAATAGCTAAAAAGAATTATTTATATTTCGCTAATACTTATATAATTCAAACATACAAAGTTTTATAATTAATTTTAAATTGTTTTGACTGATTTCTATTTAGTATTTTTTTTTTTTTTTTTTTTTGAATATTGTGTTCATTTATAGAAAATGCCAATGCTAATGCAGATGCGCCTGAAGAAAATGGGCCTCATGATGTTAGAGGAAGTCAGCGTTCTGAGAGAAGCCGCAGAGCTACCGGTTGGTCCAACAGAAGTCGTAATCAGTCAGTACCCAATCATGGAGACCATGCTGAGGAAGAAGAGAGTAAGTTTTGTTCAATTAATTCAATTTTTTTATGTGGGAATTTTTTCTACTCTATATTTTATTTTATGCTTCTTTATATTTGAAAAAAAATTCAATGAGCCAACTTAGTGGAAAAACCATGCTTTCTTTGTTTGTGATTTATACTATCAATATAAGAAAGAAAATATTACTTATCATAGATTAGCAACCTAAGGCTTCAAAGCTACATGTAGCTCTTTTTTAATGCTAGCAAACAATATATATATAAAATAAAAATATTACATTTAAATTACAAAGAAAGAATTCTAGCAATTGTTTGCCCAACCTACTCACCTTACTTGACTTTTTAAAATCCTTTCTTTTGATTAATCAATTGATTTCTAGATTCAAAAGTGTTATAGATCATGCTTCAATGGTAGAAATTATGTATTTTTTTAATGAAGTATATATTTTTTAATTTTCTAATATAACACTGATATGAGTTGAAGCTGTTATAGAATATTTGAATATTGTCATAAGCATTTGTCAAATGTTAATTTATGTATACAAATTTTTATTGATCTTGTTTTATAGCTAAATTGTTGATAATAAATTTTTAAATTTTATTTTATGTTAGTGATTGTAAGCAAAACAAGATAAAATCATTATATTAAGCCGAGTTTGCAAAAATATAATTTTATAATCAAGTTGCTGATTTGTGACTAGGTAATTTATTTTGGTAATTGTAACTCTAATGATTGCATTTAATTGAAAAAACAAGTTGACTCTTGCTCTACAAGTATTTAATGATTAAGATTTGCAACTCTAGGTTACTTATTTTGATAATTCTATAAATTGTAACTCTTCCCCCCCCCCCAAAAAAAAGTTATCCTTGTTATGCCTGTGAAGTTATACTTACTGCAGGAATTAGTTTTGCTTTGCAAACCTATCAATGCATATGTAAATATAATTATATATTTATATATATATATATATATATATATATATATATATATATGAGTTACAGAATGTAGAAAGTAAGATTAATAACAGTACTAATGTAGTCTATTACATTAGCACATTTTGGTGGTAAATTTGCTTTTAAAAAATTTTCTGTAGATTACTTTATTGTAAGCCATGGGGAAAAAAAGTTGCAGTGTTCATTTAATTTATCATAGTTTATTTAAGTCATTTTCGTATAGTAAATTATTTCATTTAAATTACAATTAATATCAGAAATAAGTAAACTGAATTGTAATTTTGCATATTTGTTTGTTATTTACATTTTGCCCTCAAACCTATGATATATATTTCATTTTAATAAATTTAGGCTTGTGATAAAATTCATTAATTAATATGTTTAAAAATTCTAATGGTTATGTAACTTTTAATTTTAGGGGGTGTGAAACTTGGTCTTGGTGATTTCATTTTCTACAGTGTTCTTGTTGGAAAAGCATCTTCCCATGGGGATTGGAATACAACTTTGGCTTGCTTTGTTGCTATACTTATTGTAAGTACAAAGTTTTATTTTAAATTTATAACTTTTGAAGAGAATTAAAGATTACCTTGTAGATAATATTCTATTAAAATTTGAATTAGAAATATTGACACCTGAGCAGCAATACATTTTATGTTGATTGAATAAGTGGATATTTCTGCCAAAAAATATATATCTGATGAATTCAAAGATTTATTTCTATTGATTTCAGCTTATCAAAAAAAAAAACATGATTGTTGTTATCAAAAAAAAAAAAAAACATGATTGTTTCCTTTTAGTGAAAGATTAAAAGCTTATTCTTACTTTTAACTGTTTTTAATATTTGAGCATTTAAAAAAATGTATCCAGAATTAATTATTTCTATCTAAAGATCAAATAATATAGCTGCCCTTAGAATGTTTTCAATTGTTCTTGTAAAAAAAATTCGTCATTTCAAAAAATACTTTACACATTACGTTTATTTTGTTTTACTTACAACACTTAGAAGAATTTTAATGATGATACTTTGCAAGTTTGAGTTCTCATTTTACTGAAAATTTATTCTTTTGGAAACCAGGTGTTTAAATTAATTGGGTTAAAAACTGGTATCTTCTCATTAAAATATTTTTCGATAAATTTATAGTTTTCATAATTTTATTTAGTTATAGCTTATTGTTTGTGGGGGGCTTTTTGCTATCTGCAGGAAGTTATATTTTACTTAAAGTATTACAGTTACTCAACTGCTGCTTTATTATTATTATTTTTTCAGTAAAATTTCAATTTCTCACTTATATTGAATTCTTGAATGTTACTTAAGCAATTTATTTTTTCCATTTTATAAATACAGAATTCAAGATTTTATTCAAAATTTTTAGAGGGAAATAAAACTGCTTACATATAAAGTAGTAAATTTACTCATGTTTTTTCACAATATTACTGTTTGTACATTAACACATTTCATACTGGTCTTGAGATTTCTTGGTTTTAACAGGCTGGACATTGTGATCTAGTCACAAGAAATCTCATTTTCATGCTTTTTCAGCTGAATCGTTGCATAATCAACCAGTGGCAAATATTTTTGTTATATTATCTGAGTAGCAAAGCATAAATATTCTTATGTCAGATGATTAGCAAACTAACTGAATGTCGACATTCCGAGCTTGTGGAAACAATAAGTCAATATAGCCAATATGGTAGTAGATCTCTGTGCCAATCGTTTACCATACCTTACAAAGTGCTTTATTATTGTACATTTTGTTATTTCAAAGTTCATGTTTTAATTTATAAAAAAATTGCTTGTAAAAAATCTTGTATAATAAATAGATGTATAAAATAATTAGTAATATTTAAGAATACTTTAATAAAATACTTTTTGTAAATATAATACTAAATACAAATAAAATGTATATATATGCATCCTATTGCTTTTATCAAGCAGGCTTCTAAAGTGCCCTGCAAACCCTGGAAGTGTGCTGCGGTCATAGAAACACAATATGTGATGTGTTAACTATATTGCATTAGTATTATTGCAACAATAAGAAAAGACGTCAAGATTTGCTGTTATTTATTTTATAATTTTGGTCACATTATTGATCCTAATTCTACAAATAATCAATGCATATCCTACAGTTTATCTAATATTAAATTATGCATAGTTTTTATTTTACATAATACTTGTTATTACACATACACAATATATATTTATGCATTTCCCTAAATGATTTGCTGTTAACTATGTAAAAATTCTATAATAATAACTAACTATTAATAATAACTTTTTCATTCCTTTCAGGGGCTATGTTTGACCTTACTCCTACTAGCCATCTTTAAGAAAGCTCTTCCCGCACTTCCAATCTCAATTACTTTTGGATTGATATTTTACTTTACTACAAGCTCTCTGGTTCAACCATTTGCTGACAGTCTTGCAAGTGAACAAGTTTATATATAATTTTTTCCATTGATGCTATATGCATTATATATGCATTGTGGCTGTATATAAATGTTTTTCATTCATCTATTTGTATGTGGATGTTATCTTGACATGGATGTTTAATTTATTTCTATTCTTTGTCGGATATCAATAAAATCATGTTATTTGTCTGTGTAAATATATTTGATAATGATTTAACTTTTTACCTTATTTCAAGAAATTCATTGTATAAAAGATAAC
The DNA here is from genome assembly GCA_026543055.1 of Argiope trifasciata. Taxonomy (NCBI): domain Eukaryota; kingdom Metazoa; phylum Arthropoda; class Arachnida; order Araneae; family Araneidae; genus Argiope; species Argiope trifasciata. Next base: position 285,969 of record JAPMOQ010033701.1, read on the forward strand.
AATTCTCATAAAATTAATGAGAAAATACTATGTATATATGCATATGTTATGATATCTTTTAATCTAACTAAAGTCTTACTTAATTTGCTAATTTCTTTCTTATTTTAACCGTATTAACTTCATTCTTCTATAATGTTCTCTTATGTCCTGATCCAATCCCCACTTTTTTATTTAATTAATTCTGCATGCTCACTAATAAATTGCAAGTAAAAGGAGAAAAATCCTTAATGATTTCTGCATTCTTTTAAAGATACCTAAATTTCTCTTTCAAAAGAATGCATGTATCAAAGAAATCCAGATCTAAATCTCATTTTAAAACCAGCGAAGAGACTTTTTTTTTCTGTTTTGCACTTGCATTGTGACGTAAATGGACATCAATTTTATGACTGTCTCTTTCTTAGTTATGCTTACTGTCTTTCTCTTTTGCTCTTGTGTCACAATGAAGACTGATGTATTTCTTACCACTCATTCTTTCTATGTAAACTATGTCACCCCTTGTGAAATAAATCAAAGTTTAAAAGTTTCTATATTTTTTTCTATTTGGCCATCAGCTTTGCCAAAATTATGTTTTTATGTGTGTGTCAGTATCACATTAATGGGGGAGGGGGTGTCAATTTATTTACAAAGTTTTTTTTTATTGCAGATATACTTTCCTTTTCTTATATTACTTTTAAAGATTTTTCAAATAATTTATTTAGCAGCTTGACACCTTTTATAAGATCAAAAGCAAAGATGACAGAGTGGTACAATCGTGACTTCAAACCACACAACTCCTGGCTCAAAAATCAATTTTACTAAAAATCCATTTGGTGGTTGTACTTAGTGCATTAGTTAATCTGATATTATGAACCAAAGTCCTCCTATCAATGTATTATTGAAATTTGAAGAAAAAAAAAGTACCAGATCTAACATTGTCACCTGACTCTGGCTCTGATTTGTAAAGTCCATCTCAAAATAACTTTTGTGTTAGTTCCAAATAGAGCTTTAATATAATTAAATAATATAGCAAAAATATTTATATACACCTTAAGGTTATAGAAAGAACTCTGTGGAATTAAAGCATCAATTTTTATTATAGAATTGTTACACAGAAAAATAAATATCAAAAATTTAAACTGAATTTTGTTTCAGATAAAAAGATTTTTAATTGATCAGTTTATCATCATTATTATTATTATTAGATCATTGTCATTTTAAAATTCCTGAAAAGGACTGTTCTTCTAAACGAATTTACTCTATCAGTGAGGCTTCAATTAACTGATTTAATAATGATTGATTTCCCATGAATATAGTTAAATCATTCAATTACATACTTTCCTTTATAATATAAAAATTTCCAGAATTTTTTCCATGAAATCCTTATTTATTGAAAACTTTTGTTTTAGTATCAATTTTTATCACATTAGTTGACAGCAATCCTGTCCCAAAAACATAAATAAAGAGAAAGCAGGGTTTGTTTTTCATGACACAAAAATAATATGTAGCCATGATAAGCTATTTAAAAACAGCCAAAAGGTAACATAGCATGTTTAAAGTATAAGTCAGAATGAATTTGGCTATGACATTATAAAATAACTTTTTTAGTTTTCTGCTTGATAACTTAAAAGTTCAAATATTTATTAATCATAAAATATTTTATTATCTGCAATTATTATTTCTGCTTTCAAATAATTTAAAGTACTTATTTGGGCCCAAGATAAATAAATCTACCAACAGCTTCAGATTTATAAAAGCCCTTAACAATCAAAGAACTGAAGCAATTTAACCTTGTAAAAAAATAAATTACATAATTTTCTTTCATATTATCTTTAATTTTTTTGCCTATTATTATATATACATAAATAGTCTTGTGCTTTTCTCATAAAATATCAGATAACCAATGATTATGAAAATATTTTACCAAATGGGCATTTTCTGAAAAGAAATTATTGCTTGAATTAATCTATTTAGTATTTGTATTTCCTTTAACAATTATCTTCAATTTCTAGAAATCAATCGAAAATTACATTCATAATGAAACTTATTAAAAATTAACCCTCTTCTAAACCAAACAAATAAAAAACGCATTGTATTTAGGGAGCACTGATGTTGCTACCACTAAAACACAGAAGAACTAACCAAATTTACAAAATATTAATTTTAATGTAAAAAGAAAGTATGAATCTGGCCTGAAGACTTTCTCAAGGCTCAATCTCAGGCAAGGATTCAAACAAGCCATTTTTTTCTATGAGAGGGTCTGATTTTCGTCCAAAAGTTTATTTCTATGAAACTAAACTAAACTATAATCTTTAAGGCCTCAATTTCAGATTTTAGAGTCATGAGAGGTCAGTATTTTTGGACAAAAGTTAAATCCCTCAAAGAAAGAAAGGGGAAAAAAAAAAAAACACTCAAATCCCTGCCTGAGAGGTGATCCTTGAGAAAGTGTTTGGACCTGATTCATACTCTTTCTTTTTACATTAAACTTAATAAGTTTCTAACTTTCATTTCTAGATTATTCTTACCATTTCTTTAAATTATATTTTAAATGTTGAATTTTCTTTTAAAAAAATTACTATTTCTTAAATGAAAAGTTATTAATTCATCTATAAATTAAGAGCAACTATTTCGTTTTCATATTATGTATCTTTATATTCATAAAATTGTTTCTTCAGTTTTTGCAAATGATTGATCATTTAAAAATAATTATTTGCAAAAAGACTATCAAAAATTTATTTTTAAAATCCACTAAAGAAGCACAAACTTGATTCTAGGCCTAATAGTACTTTTTAATTCCTAAAATAAATACGTCCGGATCGAGTAATTAACTTCATTACATTTGCATTCGAAACTAAAGGTTGAGAGTTTGCCATAACTGTATACTGTGGCAGGTTGAAGAGGATACCACTCCCTTGGTTTGAACTGTTTTCTGCTCTCTTAGATGGAGATGGGGTTTTCGTTTGTGTACATTTTGATCTTGTTTCTGTTGAATCAAATTTTTCTACGTCAATATATTCTCCTTCATGAATGCTTTTAGAATTATTTTGTGCTAAGACATTGTCTTTCAAATGATTTTCTGTTCCTACTGGTATTGTTTCTATTGGATTAAAATCTTTTGTGTCGATCTTTCCAATTTCTTGAACACCTGTAGAATTAATTCGTTCTGAGACATCACCTTGCGAATGACGTATAGTTGATGCCTTCTGGTCTGATAAACACCATTGGGACTGTTGTGACGGTACAGTTGTTAGATCTCTGTCAGTGGTAAACCATCTGCAATGAAATGAAATAATTTCGTTAATTTACATTTAATATTACATGTGGAGATTATTTGCTATAAACTTAATATTATGGTTTATGAAAAGTGTTTTCATTTTTTGCAATCAAACTTTACTACAGAATAAATTAATGCAGAATAAAATTCGCCATGAAAGATGATTCTTCAACATATGGGGAGGGACCTTTTTTCGTATTATTCTTTTGATTTAGAAACAATGTCTTAAGACGATTTTTTCCCAAATTAGCCATATTCGGAAAGAACTTGCAATGCAAAAAAATTAAAATGTGTTTGAGCTGAATAAGATCCGGATTGTACGTTGATGAGGTAAAAGATTGACTACAAACACTAATTTATCCTACATCGCTTAAGACGCGGAAGTTGCATTGTCTCATTGGAGATGAGCTGATTCTCGAAGGACAAAACAGAAAACTTCCTATTTATGATAGTGTACGACCATTATAGTTGCTAGCAGCAATAATAGCTTTTTGGCACAGGGAAAATGGTGGTATGTCTTATGATTTCATAATCTGGGTATCTCCAGATCTATTCCATATACACTGCAGTATTGAGCTGATGGAAAATTCACAATTATCTTCTCCCAAAGGTAATCCATTTTTCATAAGAATCTTGGAAAACTTTTGCGTCCGAGATTTCCATTTAACAAAATCGAGATTAAAATATGCATATAATTCCAAAGCGAATGAATTGTTCAAAATTTCACCAATCATTACTTGTAATCGTTTTTTAATTTACTCTTGTTTCGCTGCCAATTCAATTGCTGTCCGTCAACCAACCTGTTTTCAACCAACTATTATTATCCTGATTCCGTAAATATAGCTTCTTTTTATCACATCCTGTTAATTTTTCTGAAAAGTTCTTCACACTTTCGTTTGACGATTTACTTATGGGATCATCAGGAACATCTGTAAGCTTGTAGGATATATATATATAGGGTGATCAGCGAATAAGCCCTGATTTCAAAATTAAATATCTCTACAAAAAAAGATCGATAGAAGTAAGTGGTAAACATTATGTTTATTAGCAAAACTGTAAAAATTGTATACAAAAGTTAAAAATTTTAGTTACAAAAATCTTTAACAGATGGCGCTCTGCTCTGAAAGGAGTCTAAAAAAATAATAGTGATGCGGTCTTTGTAATCAAAATACAATTTTTTCAAAATGCTCACCGTTCGAAACAATGAGGTGGCGTAATCGAACAATGAAATTTGATATCACGTCGTGCAGTGTCTCAAAGGAAATAGAATCACATGCAACACCAATCAACGATTCAAGCTCATATAGAGTGGCGGGATTGTTTCTATAGACCAGGGGTGGCCAAGACGTCGACCAGTAGACCGCGAAGACATTTTAGGTAGTCCTCGCGACCATCCCGATAATGACCTCGGATACTAACAATTTAATTTATGACTTATGACATAAAATTAATGAATCATTTAAAATAAAAATTTACTACAGTTTACGCTTCAAAACCTAAAACAAACTGTGCAAAGTAATAAAATGAATTTGTCGTTTTCAGTGGAGAATTAATTAGAAAAAACTTGACTAAGTGGGATGCTTAGATAATATCCAGTAGCCTGGACGATGATAGCGACGCGGCGAGTCGACTAGTCTATCCGTCACATCCGCCCGTTTTGTTTCAGTTCTCAGTTAATCGTCTTAAGTTGCAGGTTGCTCGCTTCCTACCGCATTGATATGATAATTTGCTGTTTCAACAACCCTTCCAAAATAACTCAACCAGGTACCAGTTCTAAGAGAAGTTAAACATATCATTATCACAATGAATGGGAAGATGATTTCCTTTTTGTTATGGTGAAAGAGAAATGTGTTTGCCTCATGTGTAACTCAAGTGTGGCACTACCAAAAGAAGCAAAAGTCGAAAGACATCTTAAAACATGCACTTAAAATACGCTACAAATTTTCCAATCGACAGTGAACTTCGAAAAGTTAAATTGCATGAATTAAAGTCGAATTTACATTTACAGCAATCGTTATTTACGAGACCAGGCACCAAAGATAAAGCAGTAACATTGGCGTCGTTTAAAATTACAGAAGCTTTGATAAAGCGAAAAAAAACCATTCGAAGGTGGAGAATTGATAAAAGCTTTTTGTAAAGCGGGAGAAGTGCTTTTCCACGATTTTAAAAACAAATTTGAAATAATATCGTCAATAAATAATATTTCTTTGTCGCGCAACACTGTGATGCGAAGGACTAAAGCTATGAATAATAATTTGGAGGATTTAGTAAATGACGATCTATTGGGTCGTTCGGAAAGTCATTTCGTATTTTTGTGTCAAAATGAAAAGAAATTTTCGTTTAATGAATAAATTATTTATTA
>JAPMOQ010033701.1:301580-346531 GCA_026543055.1 Argiope trifasciata
TATGGCGAACTAATAAAGTTTTATGTTTATGCTGTTATAGGTTTATAATATGTTTCTTATGTATGTATATATGTTTGGTTTTTCTAAATAAATTTGTCAAAAATATTGAACTTCCACACACTTCAATCTTTACCTTTACTTTACCTTTGTATAGAATAGTTCCCTTTCCAAACTCTAACTTTGTTTAGAATAGTTTACAATGGTGCACTTTAACCGGTTATCTTTTCACCAATGGTTTCACAAATTTTCTTATGGCATGTATTGTTTTGATAAATCACAATTGAAAATTTAAATCTTCGAGTTAGTTTCGATACCTGTTTTCTCCGAGCGGAGCTCGGTCACCCGCTGGATTTTTAAAAGAAATGGCTCTAGTAATATTGAGTTCCGGCAAATAAAGGGAGAAAATTGCATTTGAATGGTTTGATAATAAAGTTAAAAATTGAAGCGTTTCATCTGTTAATTTTTAAAAAAAAAATTATTATAGAAAATATGGCGAGTTTTATGCCAAATAATATTTGTGAAAAGTTATGTTGCATTATTTCAATGAAAAAAAAACTGCAACAGAAACTCATTAATTGCTATTGAATATTTATGGTGACTGTACTTCACCAAATCCAACTTGCAATGAATGGTTTCGGAATAAACTGTAGCAAAATCATTTTTGTAACCTGTAGCAAACCTATCAAACCATTAATGGTGAACATTATAAGCAAACACTGAATCAATTTGAATGGAACATTGATGGAGGAATATTTAGAATGCATTGAAAGACTTGAAAATGCTCGCTTACTTATTAACAGACCAGTGAGAGAAACATTGAAATCGGTTCGCTGTTATGCTCCGTCCATTATATTTTTCTGATGATACTCTTTCAGACTATGTTTGTATAGTTCCATAAAAAGTGCCTTTTCTTGAGAGAGATTCAATATCCATACAGATACCAACTAACGGGAGTGTTTTTTCCTATATTTTCTCGCATACTCTCTAATAAATATGTTACTTTTAACCTCCCGCAAAAAATTGTGAATCTTGATTAGACAGAAAACATCTTGCAAGGCACTGATGTATATAAACCTTTGACGTGAATTTACCATTTTTAATAAATCTATCATGTAATCATTAAATAGATTTTTTTATGATTATTCCTTAACATTTGGTTAAAAGTATCCAAAAAAACCAGTCTTTTTGACGATTAAAAAGAACATTTTTCTCAGAGTTACCCTTGCAGTCATAAAAATATATATCAGTTTTGATATGTTGAAGTCGTTGCGTTTTGGAGTTACCCCAATTATATGCTTCTGTAAGTACAGGAATGCAGACAGTTAACCTTTTGTCGAATTTGGCTCAAAATTTGACAAATTCTTCTTTATAAATGTTAGATCTGAGTACCGAATTTTATCTATTTAATTATATTCGTTTGGTAGTTGTGTTAAATTTTATTCGGACAACCGGACAAAAAGATTTTCTCTGATTTGAATTTCGTTGAAGATTTGATAGAAATGTACATATTTGATGTTACCTTACCGTATAGTTCAAAGATATTGTTATTAATGGTGACGATTTCATTTTTTGCATATATATTGCTTAGAAAATAATTGAAAAAAATGCTACATTTTAAGTATATGGATTTTTTTTCCTTTACCAAAATGCAAATCAAAGAAATGAAATATAGTAATCTGACGATTTCGTGCTTACTGATAGACTTACACAATAATGTAAAATGTATGTTTGTGTTCCAAACATACAAGGAGGTTTAAAACGTGGAAATTCGAATTTTTTGACGATTACAATATTTTATCTATATTTCATATAAGAATAATTGATAACTAAATTGCATCTAAACTACCAGACTATTTTGTGTGGAGTTCGTTTGCTGCCCAAAAGATAGGAAAATGCTGTTGCTTCTGAAAAGAAATATTTTGAACAAACCAGTGTTTAACTTTATAACGAAAAAGTGTCTTTTGTAATTTAAAAAGAAATGCGTTGTCATATTTGTTCAGCCAATTCATGTAAATCTACAAATAGAATGAAAATTTTTATTTAAAAGTAAATTAGATTTAAGGATATTAACCAAATTTTGTTGAAATTTTTTTTTCTGTTCTTTAGCATTCAAATTAGTATTGTCTGGAAAAATTAAATTTTCCTTTCGATGATAAGCATTGCTTTTCACTTGTAATTTTTTCGATGCATCTTTAAAGGTTATATACTTTAATAAACTTAAAAAGATAAATGAAAAATCCTAGGAATGTGATTTTGTACTAATCACCATGCATGGGACAGTTTTACCAACCATCTGATTGATATTGGTCATGTAAAAAATTTGACCAGTTATCATCTTTAAAAATTCAAAGTCTGGCAAAGTTTTTCTCTCTTTAATCAAGATTCTCTATAGTATATAATTCAAAAAAGAAAAAAAAAACCTTACAATGGTCTAAAATTTATTGAGTAGAGAAGAATTTATCTTGAACATTAGGGGATGAGACCGTGTATTAGCAGTTGGAATGCGATTTAGTTGAATACTTAAAGACTAAATGTTTTTCTATGAAATAAACTAACTCTGTTTTCCTTTAAATTTTTGAATCATGCAGAATTAATGCTCATTTTTCTAAATTTTAGTAATTCATATTCAATTATAATTATCTAAATAAGACCTTTTGCTTTTTCCGAATAATAAGCTTAAGTAACTCTTGTGAAACAAACACATGCTCACAGGAGTATGTATATGTGCAATCTATATCCTCCACTTTCTACATTGTGAAGCTACTGCTCAAGAATTAGAAGCAACTTAAGAATGGTGCAACTCAGTGTGTAGTTACGATAAGCATAGTATGCATACTTTCCTTGCCTTTTCTGCCAATGTATAAAATTAGCAATTACAGTTGATAATCAATATTCTTATTTACTAACTTATTGTAAGCTCTTTTACTGGATCAACATGATATGAGTAAATTAAAAAGCTCGAAAAATATTCTTCATTTTTATAACTATCATTTCAATTACTTCGCAGATTGATTCAAAGCTTTTTATTTGAAGTATATGCTGTGATATGCTTTTTCGTATCGCTAGAGGCAAGAAATAATAGATCGCTAAAGTTAAAAATTAACATGATTAATAAAGTAAACAATGCTGTGCATAGAATTGTTAGTAGAACTATTTTGTATGCTTATAATTATATTAGTGACAAACTCAAGGGGTAAAGTTGATTTCAGTCATCTTTTCATTAATCTAGTATCTAATTTTATAAATTTAAAATTCCTTCCGTCAGGAACCAGCTCAATGTTTAAAAAAATACATTTTCCCCTCATTCATTTGCGAAAGCATTGAGTTTAAAAAGAAATTACTTACAACTGTTAAAGATTTCCAGAGAGAGTTCCAGCTCGTTGTGCCATGTAGTTTTCTATGAAGGAATCGGACTAGCAACATTAAAAACACTATCTGATTCGCAATTTTTAGCAACAGTCTAATCCACGATTCTGGCTCAGATGAATCGAGAAACATTTCCCACATAATAAAGCTCTAATTTTTGTTATTACTATGGAACAATTTTAAAATTCATGAATGCAAATAGAATTTTTGAGGCCAAATAAAGTCGAAATAAATTACATGAATTCTTTTTAATCGTAATTACATCATTTTTATTCAGATATTTCACTGAGATTAAATATCGAGAGTATTTAGCTTTGATCCACGAGGTAAATAAAATTGTTTACTCACATCTCGTTCTGTAATTATTTTTTATTAAAATTCAAACCCATAAATATGAATAATGAATCGTGCAAAGTGTATTAAAATAACAATCTAAACCTTTTATTGAGAATTATTAGATCTTTTTAAAATTAACACCCCGACCTATTTATTGCTGTTATTTTTACTTACACAGCATCGTAAAATAAAGCAATATTATCGTCAAAGAAATTTAACCCTGATAATCTTCTGATATGCAGCGGATTGGCAAAAACAAATTTAGAAAACATTTTAATTCATTAACTGTTTATTTGACTAAATATTTTATATTTTTATTAATTTTATATTTTAGTTGTATTATTAGTTTTACTTGCTCATCAGCTTTGCGCATTAACTGTAATTGTAATACAGAGCGTTTTTACTTTCTCTAACATTACTTGTATTTTGATACACTCAATATTTTTCTGCAACTGATTAAAATAAACATTTTAATCAAGTCAACGAAATCGCAGTTTTCTTATACAAAATTATTCCTCACTATTCCTATCATGAACTAGAAATAACTATTACTGGTTCATAATGGAACAAGAAAAAGAATTAGAACTATTTCTCATCTAACATCTAAATTTAATATGCAGATCATTAATACCATATATCTATATAAATATAAATGAATGCTTGTTTGTATATCTCATTCTTTCCAGAATCATTCACCCGATTCCTATGAAACTTGGTCAGCTTATTTCTTACATCTACGGAATGGTTATAGGCATAGTACAATTATCTTTAAAAAAAATCATTTTTAAGTCGGATCTCAACCACATGTATTTACCAAAGATTAATCCCCAAATAACTCACCGAAGAGACACAATAGATTCAGCAGAATTGCTAATTCCAAGTTAAAGTATAATATTATACAGTTATTGCACACAAAGTAAGTGTGCAAGTCATTCTCAGAGGTAACAGCTTTATTGCAGATTATATAAGAAAGTTTTGGGGAGATTAATCCTGGGGGTTCAGACTTTTAATTAGATTTTAGCTTTTTTCCCGGTAACTTTCAGAAATATTATAGTACAAATTTTTGCACTATCTTAATTTTTAAAAAATTCTTTTCAACTATATTAATAATTTTATTGTATAAATATGTTTTCCATGTTTAATCAATTTTAATAGAAAGTATTTTAATAACATTTTCTAAAATTAAATTTGAGAATTTTAAACGGAAATTAAATGAATCACAAGTTACAATAAATAGTTTCTTTCATTGCCATTCTAAAAGAGCACCAAGCTTAATAACACACAAGTATTATACATAAAAAAATATATTTGTTTGTTCGTATTTTATATACTATTGTAATGTCTTCTGGCCGATAATGTCTGACATAAAAAAATCTCTGAAATTCTGTTCTCTTAATGATTCTGACCGATCAAAGACAGAGTAGCCATCATATATTTCTTTTACTTACAGCCATATATATACATTAGAACAACTTGTTCTAATCTAGGTTAAAATATCTGATATTTACACCATTGGGAAATGGATGGTATTTACAAAACAGTCGAAGGTTGAAGGTTTATCATGAAAACAGTTATTCATCAATTCGAAGAAATAACACCACAAGACACTAACAGGTTGTTAGTCAGCTCGGCTACTCAAATGTCTCTTCTCTCCCTCTCCTCAAAGAAAATCCCACATTTTTTCGCTGTCTGAACTCTGCCTTCTCATTTCCCATCCGTCTACTTGCGCTCTCTACCATCCAATAATTGTTCAGAAAATTGCCCTTATTTGTAGTTCTAGTCTGGCGTAGGATTTCAGCTACAAGAACGCATCAATGATGAGTCCTGACTGTTCTGGAGCACGTTTTAATGATAGTCCCTTCACAATGAGAAACATTTAGCATCCAGATGAGTCGACACTCCTTTCCCTTGAAGGTGCGATAAGTTTCCCTTAAACAATGAACCCCAAGTGTAGTCCTTTAGTTGATATCACTAATGACCAGATGCGATGACACGCGGCCATAAGAAGATCCCTCTTCTGGTAATCTGGAGGCATCTAACAATGGAAGGTTTTAACAGGTGATGACACAGCTGGTTGGAAATACTCCTTGTCATGAATGGGATAGGGGAACGTTGCACTGTAGTACCGTTCATCCTCTTTCGATAAAACATTGCCAAATTATCGATTGATTGCAGTTTATACTATTTAGTCTGGGTAGCAAATCGTCGGTTACTACCTAGTCTATATTTATAATAAAGCTCAATGTGTGTGTGTTGGCGCTCTACAGGCCAGACCGTTGGACCTACAGCTACCAAATTTGGTACATGTATACCTTGGAGGTCGGGAATGTGCACCTCGGAGCCCTTTTTTGAATTTTTAATTAGAATTAGAATTAATTAAAATTTAAGCGAAATTTCTAAGTTTTTCCGCTATAACTTCCGAAATTATTATCGGACAAACATGATTTTAACATCAATTTAAAGATTTAAAAAATTAGCTTTCTAAAAGTATCAGTGTTTTAATGTATAACTCAAACTTCTATTTTTAACGAATTTTTAAAGAAATATTTTAACCATGTTTTTTTAGCATGTGACTGGATAAAATAAAATAAAACAATGCCGGAAGTTCAAATAAAAAAACAACTATCATGGCAAATCAAATCTAAAGAAATACAACTTTCAGCATGTGACTGGATAAAATAAAATAAATATAAAATGTGATATCTTCTAAAAAAATAAATGCAAGGCAAAGGATTCTAAGAAATCGTTTGCAATATTTATATCATTAATTCCATAAATTATCTTTATTTACAGTAAATCTGATTGAATTTAGACAGGATATGCATTGAAATCCCGACTTAATGGCACATTTCTATAATCGTTTGCAATATCTGTATCTTTAATTCAATATTTTCCCCCTTTTTTTGCTTTCTTTAAAAAACATATTTAACATTTTGGCAATATCACCGAAAAAAACATTTTTACTATTTTGGAAGCATAATCGATAAATTATTAGAGCATTAAACTCAAAAAGTTTCTCCGAATAAAGTTACCGACTCTTTAACTACTAATAACTGAATCTTTTAATTTTAACTATTTCTTAAATTTTGGCTAAAAAATATATGATTTAATTGGAAAATTTAGAACGCATTACTCATGGCGAACCAGCTGGTCGCCAAAGGCGGCTAGTATTAAATAAAGTATCACTATCGTGAAAGAAAGTTTTGCATTTCAGTCTTCTGTGAAATGCTTCTTTGATGCGCTTTAGTCTTTCGTAACACTAAGTAGAAAAAAATTGAATTTTTCTCTTTCAATCTGTTTAGATTTCCCCTCACCAGTGACTTTATTTCCAAGATTATTACTCCAAAAAGCTTGAAGCAGTGAATTGGTTTAAGATGAAAGTTGCCACACGATCTACAATTACGTTATCAGCGATCGGCTAAATGTTTAGATATTGCTGAGAAATATAGAATCCATGTTAAGGTATTGTATGAGACTGTTGAAAATATCATCTTACACACACTTGCAGAAGTTCCGCTTTTTAAATATGCTTGCTACGTCTTTCTATGATGTAAAGAAGAGTAAACTTAGGAATCTCCTTTACTTGGCAAAGGCAGGAGTAACTACTATTTAGAGATCAATAATTTAATCGAACATTTTAGGGGTTGTCATCGGGACTAGAATTGGTTCCACAATATTTGAATGAATTTGTCTTTTAAGACACATGTTTACCTCTCATTAAATTTTACTCAAAACTTAGCCGGTGTCTACACTGTAGATGCTAAATATGTGAATCGAACTCTATTCATCTACCTCTCTCATTTTACAGTCATCACATTAATTTATTTTCGAACAGACGGACAGACTCTCCGTATATATTTTGCTCAACATTTGATAGAGATCTACACATTTGGTGTAGAGATCATACACCAAATTTCAGTCGTCTTATCTTTAACGCAGAAAGACAAACAGACAGCCATTTTCTAAAATTATATCTTTCGAATACAGGGTTGTCTAAAACGTATAGATTCATCAAAATCTCCATTTCCAATTTTCTAAAATTACGATATTTTCTCTACACTTCTCATACAAGAAAGTAAAAATATTGTAATAATAAAAAAATCATTATGACTTTTATTAACCAACAATAATTAATCGCTAAAAAAACAACAAAAGATCGGCAAAGATATCATATTAGTCTACTGACTACGTTCTCCAATGACATGTTGTTAAACTTAAAGTTTACCAATGACATGCAGTTATTACATACTTGCCGAAGACTTTTTTTTTCCTTCTTAAAGCTTGCGATAAATTTTCTTTTACTCCACTTAATAATTATATTTGAAATATTTAAATACAAAGCAATAAGAACTTAATTCCAATATTAATTTTAAAAGAAAGGCCGAACGTCCTGATTTCTGGTGTGCGGAAGTTTGAAGAAGGAGGGGTGCAAGCTCAGATGTCGTCCTTGCTCTCAGACCGCGATTGAAAATTACGAGATCCAGCGAAAAAATATCCCTAGTGTTATTTAAAACGGGACGTTAATATAATTAAACTAAACTAATATATTAAGTTTGCTTCATTATGAAAATTCTTTTAAATAAGGTCTAATTAATGGTTGAAATATATTTTATAAAACTTGAGTATGCATTATTGATACTCCTTTGCAACATACATTCTAATAAGAGGTTTTTTGCAGTAGCCAAATTTCATGAATTCACTATTAACATTGGGGTAAGTAAATTGTGTAAGTGTAAATTAGATTTATTTTAATTTAACAAAAAATTGTTAAACAGATAAAATACTATATTTTGCAATCTAATTTTGCAAGTTGCAATAATTTCACATATAAATTCTCACCGATTATAATTTAACGACAGCAATAAATATATGTGATACATTAATTTTTGTCAACACTAGAATAACTTATCCAAGTATGCACTAAGCTTGTTAAATACGCTTATTTTTACTTTAATTTTTAATACTTACATTTAGAATTATAAACATGCAATCGGTAATTAAAGAAGTTGTTTTTTTTACACCTCAAATTTTTCTGTCGGTTACTCTTCACGAGATTGATCATATAACTGGAAGTGCATATAAATTTTAAATAGACTTTGGATAAAGATATCTTAATAAAACAACAATTAAAACATTTATTCATAGAAATATTCATATACAACTCATTAAGAAAAAACAATGTATACAGTTTAAGGAGAAAAAAGGCTCTTTTTTAAGGGGAGGGTGACATAATAGTTTGCATTAGCTCTGAGGGAAAACTTCTTAGTAATAAGAACTGTGAATTAAAATGAAGATAGGCGATTCTTCAAATTCAAAATATAATTATTTTTCAATAAATTAATTGATTTTTAAATCGAAATGCTCACATACACTGATGGAAAAAAAACCCAATACCTAGAAAAAATTATTGTACAGTAATGAAATTTTAGGAATACATTTGTCTAGGTAACATATTTAATTGATTAAAGTTTCAAGATCACAGGTAGGGCGATTGGCGAGAAGAGCCATTTCAAATGTGAAATGTTAGTACAATAGTAACCAGTGTAATCGCCAGAATTTTGAATGCAAGCATGCAAACGTGCATGCATTGTGTCGTACAGGTGTCGGATATCAGTTTGTGGGATGGAGTTCCATGCCTGTTGCACTTGGGCGGTCAATGCAGGGACGGTTAATGCTGGTTGTGGATGACGCTGGAGTTGGCGTCCAATGATGTCCCATACGTGCTCGATTGGAGAAAGATCTGGTGATCTAGCAGGCCAAGGCAACATATCGACACTCTGTAGAGCATGTTGGGTTACAACAGCAGTATGAGGGCGAGCGTTATCCTGTTGGAAAACACATCCTTGAATGCTGTTCATGAATGGCAGCACAACAGGTTGTATCACTAGACTGACGTATACATTTGCAGTCAGGGTGCGTGGGATAATCACGAGAGTGCTCCTGCAGTCATACGAAATTGCTCCCCAAACCCTAACTCCAGGAGTAGGCCCAGTGTGTCTAGGCCGCAGACAGGTCACTAGCAGGCGTTCACATGGACTCCTTCTAACCAACAAACACCTATCACTGCGACCTAGGCAGAACCGACTTTCATCAGAAAACACAACAGATCTCCACTCCGTCCTCCAATGAGCTCTAGCTTGACACCACTCACGTCACAAACAGCAGTGGTTTGGAGTCAGTGGAATGCACTGTCCAGGGCGTCTGGCTTGGAGCTGTCCTTGGAGTAAGCGATTTGTAACAGTTCGTTGTGTCACTGTGGGGCCAACTGCTGCTCGAATTTCAGCTGCAGACGCAGTACGATTAGCCACAGCCATACGCCGAATACGACGGTCTTCCCTCTCAGTAGTGCCACGTGGCCACCCGGAACCTGGTCTTCTTGAGGCAGTACCTTCCCTTGATCACTGCCACCAATACTCATGCACAGTGGATACATTCCTGCCAAGTCTTTTAGCAATATCACGGAAAGGAAACCCACCTTCTCGTAGCCCTACAACACGTCCTCGTTCAAACTCAGTGAGCTGTTGATAATGGCTTCTTCGTCTTCTCAGAGGCATCCTTGACTAACAATAACCCACTACGTCAAATCTCATTTGTAAATAACGATCACGAACATTACAGCGCTTATTTAAAGCAAACCTCATTTGCATGTTCATAGTGTCGCTACTAGCGCCACACTTACGCGCGTATCTCGAAATTTGAATCGACGTCATCTTTCAGATGTATAAGCACGCCTACCAAATTTCGTTTATCTAACACAGCTCCTTCCTAGTGTTGGAATTTTTTTTCCATCAGTGTATTAAAAAGTGAATGGAGAATCTAATGTCAAAGTAATTCCTTTTTTTTTTTCAGATCTTAATATGCATTAAATAAATGAATAAGTTTTAATAATACAATAATGAATATATTTATAAAATACTTTTCTATCCTTCTTAAAAAACATCGTAGCTTTTCCGCCTTCTATACAGTTCATGACCCAACGTACCAAATCTGCCCATCCATACGAGCTTATTCGCTTCAGACTTAAAATATATCGGAATATCTGCCCATTGTTGCAATACTTATTAAAAAATTCTTTCCGGTTGCGACTATGTTATAAAAATTTATTTTTAACAAAAATATCGAATTTTTAAAATTATTCTCTATTCTTCAAAAAAAGGTTTTTTGATAAAACTTTTAGAATCTAGTTTCTACATTCATTTTGTATAATCGTCATTATGTGAACATAAATTGGACTACTTAACATTTCTTGTCATAGGCGCGCATTCGATGCAATGTTGAATACGTTGTTTGTCAAGAATGTTTTCACACTCACTAAGCTAAAAGACACATAAGTTGGAAGCATCCCAACTTAATAAAGGCGAGTAGCTCTGGTTTTGGAAGTGGCTGTAAAGAAAAGAAAGTCCAGTGACCTGGCCTAGAGATAGGGTCTTCCACATAATCTGGGGTCCCAGGTTCGAGTCATCTTTCGAGAATGGTTGCTCTCTATCCTGTGTTCTATCTGCGAGGTGTGTGAAAAAGCAACCCCCATCCTGTAAAAATGGGTTTTGCAAGTGAATGTGTGGGTCACCTTCATAGAGTAAATGAAATATATGAATGATATCCGCTCCATAAAAAGGGCTGTGACGAATGAGTAGCTAAGACGTACTTTTGGCCCTGGATGGCACTACTGAAACAAGAGACGCCCTCTCGGCTTAAAATCTCTGACTTCGTCAGGGGGGTTGTCTATGGCAAGTGCTATAAGAAACAACAAGAAAAAAAAGAGACCATGGAATATTATTCTATCAGAAGTTTTTCTCGTAAAGACGAATGGATTCCTTATATTCTTCAGAATGTACTTGTTGAATATAAAGGAATTTTTCCTTTACTTCTGAAGAAAGACATGAATCAAGGAATTGGAAGGGGTTTATGAAAGGAAATATACAATTTACCTTTCACGTATTTTTACTTGCGTCTACAATTTCTTATGACTTAATTCTTTTTCTATAATCACATATTATTCTATAACTATATTTATAAACTAGGGTGTACCACCCTCTGCTCGCGAATCCCCAAGGGTGACTGACGCAGTTCCTCTCAGATCACTTAGCTCGCTCGTCATATAGCGAATCACTTTAGTCCGGCAACAGATATATTCGGATCCAATTTATTACAAAATATGATAAAACAATGAAAGAAATAAAAAAATGTAAAACAAACAGTAAACTCGCAAAAATCACTGGCATCAAAATTCTTTGCAAGCACATATAACTTTTCATTTAAGTAACTATATATACCCACCAAATTTTAAGCCCATGTAAGCGTTATATATATACAGATGAATATATAGTTGTCAACACAGAGAGCATACTGAGCAAGGGCGAATTTTCAATATCAGTTGAAGTAACGCAATTCAGAATAGAATTTTTTATTTTCCTTTATTAAGTTTTATTTTAATTCAAAAGTACTTCAAAATGAATACGAAAGACCGATTAATTAACAATGTTTAATTTTAAATAATTTTGAAATAATTGGTTGAAAACATGTTAAGTCTAGCTACATTAACGTAGGGAAAAAACTAAAGCCCTACTCATTCGACTGGGTCAAACGACGAATAACAAATTCTTCCTGATTTTGAATCCACATAAGCATTTTATTTACATAGATTTTGTTTTGTATATATTACTTATAATTCTTTATATAATTATATATTTTAAAACATCATTAGCTTTCAAGAAAACTGACTATGTAGCAATACTTCTAAAAAATTTTAAATTTAGCTATTTCATTTTATTATGTATTATTTTACTTAAGTTACTATTGTCTAATATTAGACATCTATAAATTATTATAGTACTGCTGGTGTCCTGTCCTAGGAATAGCGCGTCTTTTCCGAGAACTCGGTGTTTTTTATCCTCTGTTTTATCTGTGAGGTGTGTAAAAAAGCCCCCCCCCCCAAAAAAAAAATCGAAGTATGTGAAAGCGAATGTATGAGTGTTATCTGCATATGAGATAGAAGTCAGATTCCTGCCCTGGGGACCTTAGGGGCCTTTGCCCTCAGAAGTGAACTACTACAAAAACTTGAAACTTGGCTTTAATCACTGACTTCGTCAGCGGGTTTGTCTATGGCAAATGCCGTAAGTAACTACAATTGTAGAACTGTCCAAATAATTATCTTGTTTGAAATGAAATATTTTATGTTCTTAAGAAAGATATAGCCGATTAAGAATTTTGTTAAATTTGAATCCAAATTTAAGTAATTAAATAGTTCCATGCTCATGCTGTTACAATTTTAAGTGGTTCAATGTTACAAATTGTGTTTTGATTTATTTATTAAATTCGAAAATGGAATATAACTATATTTTTTTAGAATGACCTAAAATCTCATCGATTTCCTTTTTTTCTGATTTCTCTCATTTTTTTTCTAGAATTTCCTAGCATTATCACCCTATTCTGCTAATCCTATGTACAATTAAATGTCAGGAAATTCATTAAAAATGGATCTAAATATTAATCTTTTTCAAGAAAAGTGAATTATGCTTGTAAATTTTTAAAGCTGAGAAAAATTATGATCAATATTAAAATAAAAGAAATTAAGAAGGTGAATAATTTGATTTAATTAATAATCAATTTGTTTTAATTAAATATATAATTAATTATTATGAGTGGTTTTGAAGATAAAGATAGATAATTATGCCCGACCCCCAGTCGAATTTGTCCTGCCTCCTTGTCGGCAAACTTCTGTCGCAATTTCAGACTACTGGATATGATTTGAAATGCAAAATTTCAATTGAGTTTTTTAAATTTGGAATATAGAGTATATTGCATATTTTGCAGCAGAAAAAAAAGACAAGACATTACAGAAAAGTATAAGAAGCAGATGATAAATATTAGGCTGAGTTACATTTTATTTTATGAAAGCTACTTAATTCTTTTATTAGCTTTTGAAGTTTTCATCTTGAATCGAAATCTTTTGAGTTTCAGATCTAACTTCTATTATTGCTAATGCTGAAGAATCCAAACCAAAATAATCAAGTGAGTTTTTTAAAAAGTATATATCTTAAAGAAGTCATTTCCAATTTAAAACAAGAAACATGCCTGGCAATTAACTTTTTTTTTATTTATTCTCTGTCTGTGTCTCTGTTCCCATCCCCATCCGAACTTACAGTGTTCCTCTTCACAAAAATTAGACGATATTTTTTATTTTAATTACTGCCGCTAAGAGTGGCAACGACAAGTAGTTTCGGTCTTTTTAGAGGAAGTTGAATTCCACTGTAGTGTCACGTTGGTAAGTGTTGTAAATATTTGTATTTGTTTCTGAAGCATATTGACTTTTCATTAAAGTTGTATACGTTTTTTGAAGCACATTATAGTATACAATTACCTATATAACTGTCTGCTTATAAAGGCGTGTAATTTATGTAAGTATTATTCAATTGTATTTTGTGATTGCCGCGTGTAATTGTTACCTTGAACTGTTGTGAAACTTTAATTAAACTTGAATAAATTTCCTGCGCATTATTGTTTATAACCTGACATTGCCGCTTTTTTTGTAAATATTACATTTCTGAAAAATTAGAATATTTGAGTTTATCTTCTTTATATTTATGAATCTGACAGTTTTGCTGAGTCTGTGTTTTATAAATAGAAGCGTTTAGATTCCGGTTTAAATTCTTTATTATTGCTGTTAAGTTTGAAATAAAGTATTAATTTTTTTAGTCGCTAAAAAAATAAGATTATATTCAATGTTGCCCAATCTATTGTTATGGGGATAAAAAGCCATTGTTTATTTCTCACAAATTGGGTCGAATATAACTTCCAATGTAAATTAAAACGACGAATTTTTTTTCAAAGCAATATTATGTATCTTTAAAATAATATTTTAGCCTCTCCATATCTTTAGGAACTGCATTTGATTATTTTTTTATGTCGGGAAAGTTTTGCAATCCTTTTATTTCCATTATTATTATTATTTGTTTCTTGTAACTTCAGAAAACTTGCATGCATTAATAAAAATGACGCATTTAGTTTTTTACAAATTAATACTAAGAATAACTGTTTTTGTGATTCACAGTATATTTTTGAACTATTATAAAAATTATATAAAAGGGTATTTATATACTTCTTTTTAGATGAAAGAGATATTTAAATTCTTTTGTTTTGGCCAGTAATATAATCAGAAAATTCAAATACATTGTTTATTTAAAAAAAAATTAAGTTCTGATTTTGTATTGCTTTATGATAATTGCATATATGTATAAGCTTATAATGATATAAGTTTATTTGTAATTTTTATAATAATTTACAAATTCTGGAGAAAAGGATTGCATTTTATTTTTATGTAAAAATTCTTCATGCGAATAAAATGCTGGTGTGAATATATATATATATATATATATATAATCAGTCCCCACCTTCTTAATATCATCAGTCAAATTTTATGTAAAAAAATTGTCATAATGTATTTTGTAACTCATTTTTCACTCTTCATTTTTTAATGTTTAAAACATTTTATATTCCTATTTATATTTGTTAGCATCATGCAATACTAGAGTAGATTTTTTAAAATATTAAATAAAAATTGACTAATTTAATATATTTTTTACTAGTTAGGAAATCTGCTTCTCTATATAATATTGAAAGAGAGAACTATGAAAGACTTGTTAAGTTGGTGTTTATTCTTTTTTATGATTAATTTATCAAATCTTGATTAAAGGTTTGATACTTCAGGGTAATAGATAAAATAAAGATTTTTTTGTTGTTGTTGTTGATAGTGATTTGAGTTTTATAATTCACATGAAGATTGATTTTTGATGTCAGATTTGTTTATTTACTGTAATAATTTATTATTTTTTACTCCATTTCTAATCATTTTATTTCATCTCCATTTGATTTACTCCAGTTAAATAGAATTTTTTTATATAATATTTAAAATTAAATGTAATATTTGTGTAAATAATTGAATATATGATTCATAGTTAAGGATGAATTAAATCCCTTTAATTGATCCTTATTTATATCTTTTTATGTATTTAATTTTTGAAAATAAGTTATGAGTATTTGATAAAAAGTTTTTTTATTGCATTCATATATTTTATTCATAGTTTAAGAATTATGAGTAAAATTTAATATACATTTTAAATCTTTTTTTAATTATATGTATTTCTTAAATTAAAGAATGTAAGTGAAAAATAATAGCTTTGTGAATTTTTAGTTGTTAGATGAAATTTTTGTGTTAAGTATAACATTTAATGGCTCAGAATTAATAACAATGTCTCAATTTATTTCTAATTATTTAGATTATAAAACTTAATTTACAACTTAAATGATATAATGAAAATTTTGTTTTATAATTGAAACAGTAAAATGAAAATTTCAAAAGATGTTGCAATCTTAATTTATAACTGTTAGAATCTGAGACAGATATCAAGTATGGTTAATTTACAAAATGCTGTCTGATTGTATTTATTACTAATGAAAATATAATCATTTTGGTATATATATATGAATTTGTATATATATTTGAATCGAGAATTTGAAGTGATCATTAATGATGAATTATTGATGTCAAACTAAGACTTTGAGACTTCTGTTCATTCCTTTAGGGATTTTTTTTTTAAATATAAATTTATATTTTGAGTGAAATATTTGGAAGAAACAAAAATTTCAAGCTGATAGGGACATATTTAATAAATATTTTTTTATCAGCCGTTTTTTATTTTAAATTTTTATATGGGGGAGGGGGGGGGGGCAGCTTTAAAAATCGCAAAAAAATTCTGAAATTCATTTATTTTATAAAATATTTTGTTAAAAATAATTTAACTAATATTAACTTTAAAAATACCTACATTTCAAATTTTATCTTAAATTAAGATAATTATATTTAATCTTCTGCTTTCAAGTTCCAATATAAAGGTATAAAAACTTTGACAATGTTTAGCTGAGAATATCGAGTTATCTCAGAATTGTAATCAATAAATAAAATAATTTATCCTTATACCTCTACAAAATATTTTGAAGAGGGTGGTATTTTTCATGCAAATATCTCAAGTATTCATTTATACTTTCTGATAACAAAGTACAGGAAAATGGTGGCATGAAGAATTTTCAAGAAGAATGAGTTGAGAAAATTCTTCATATTAAAAAAGAAAATTTTCATTCAATTGCATGCAATCAATCAGACAAATTTTAATTCATGCACTCTGACAATTTTCTAAACACTGAATAGAGAAGTGGAACTGAAATTGAATTTACAATACTCTTTACTGATTGTTTCCCATAAAATGTGTGAACATGTTAAATTAATAAATTTATGAAATTTGAAGAAAATTTTAAATATGCTTGCATGCACACAAATTTGAGGTACATTTTTAAAACTAGATTTCATTAGGATGAATTTTTAAATTACAGAAGCTTTTTAATTCATTCTATTATTTCTAATTTAATTTTATTAGGTTGTT
The DNA here is from genome assembly GCA_026543055.1 of Argiope trifasciata. Classification (NCBI taxonomy): domain Eukaryota; kingdom Metazoa; phylum Arthropoda; class Arachnida; order Araneae; family Araneidae; genus Argiope; species Argiope trifasciata. The sequence goes on from JAPMOQ010033701.1 coordinate 318,719, forward strand.
CGGAAAGTAATTTCGTTTTTTCCTGACAAAGGATTTATTTAATTGCATTTTTCGCACCCAATTTCATACTTAAACCGTAAAATCATTTTATGTTTTAAGAGCTGATATAGCAAGGCTTGAGTGTGAAAAAGTGCAGCTGATTCTTCGCAGTAGTTTTTGGATGGTGCCCTTTTAAATATGGAGAGCAATAAACAGCATTTTCGTCATTTTTTTCTTTTTTGCTATAAAAGGTAAAAATGCTGTTCAAGCCAGAAATAAATTAGCCAATATGTGTGGAGAAGATGTGTTAACAGTACATCAGTACCAGAACTGATTTGCAAAATTTTTCCTTCAAATGAGGAGGCCAAAAACCACCTCGATCAGTTTTTTTTTACAGCAAAGACCAAAACTTTTATGAGCGTGTAATCATGTTACTACCAAAAATATGGCAAAAGGTATTAGACCAGAATGGCAATTTTATAATTTAATAAATAATTTATTCATTAAACGAAAATTTCTTTTCATTTTGACAAAAAAATACGAAATGACTTTCCGAACAAGCCAATAGTTTCTTTCTTTTCTTTTTTTAAAAAAAGTTTTATTCTATTGTATGTAAACAAATATTTTCTTGCCTCTTTTTTTTAAAGTATCTTTTTTTTCTTAATTTGTAGCAATCAATTTTGCAAGAAAATTATTCTTAACAAAGTCTTAGTTAATAAGCCATGTATAATGAAGATTCAATGAATTAAATACTTATCTTTGCATTTAAGTTTTAGCTGATGTTATGAAACTTTAACAAAATATTTTAAAATATATCTGATATAAATATATTTTCTTGTTTTTATTATGTTATATTTAGTTTGTTGTTATTGTTATTTATCTTATATTAATTATTTAGAAAAATTCCTTAAAATTATCCAAATATATATTGCTTTTGTTTAAAGAATTATTTTTTTATAATACTCAATTTTATACATTTGAAATAGGTGAGAAACATCGCATTTGTTTGACATTCATTGTTTTTTATGAGTTAAGCACATGTTTTGACTCAAAATTTCAGTATTAATCGACTGTAATTATGCATGTCTTCAAACTGCATGATCTTGATTTTATTCTTAAATTATCTGTCATTTCAAGATCTCACCTTTGGAATCAAAGTTGTCACGTTGAACGCGCGATTCCATTAATGATTCTCTGAGTATTTAGGCTTCTTTTATTTTAATTTTGAATGGCTAAGCATCCGCCGTCAGTACTTACCAACAAGAAAAGCACAATTCACTGTTGTACATGGTTGCACTTTGCTCGAAACTTTTGCCTCAGAAACAGTAAGCTAATCAGTCACGATTACTCCGTTCCACACTGTTGGAGTGGTGGCATGCCATTTAGATCTGTTATTCATGATCATTGTAAGCCAACTTTTCCGACCTTCTCTATGAATGCATTTTGGAATCCCGTCACAGGCCTCTCCTTTCCAGTTTAGTGATAGAAATGAATATAGGTTAGATACCAACCTTTCATTTCACATAACGTCTATTGGACGAACTCTCACATTGGCGCATATCGATTTTTGAATGCCACTATCTACGTTGTCGTGCCATGGAATGATTGTGAATTATAATTGGTACATCTTGGATGCATTGCATCAGCGGCGGATAATTAGGGATAATTTTTTCGACATTGCTCGTGATTTTATACTCACAGTAGTTCTGGAGATCATCTCGAGCATTGTGTGGAACTCTTAAATCTGCATCATTATATCGAAATATCATATTTCAATGTTGTTAAAAAGGAAAGTGAGTCATGTTAGATTCTCATTTCTGCTTGCTGAGTTTATTTTCATTCGGAAATTCGGACAAAATTTCATTCATAAATGTTTGGTAATAACCTTAATTCAAATATGAAGTGATTTAAGGCAAAGCGCAGTTATAAATTTATTGCAAATATTCGTGCTACTTGCGGATTGCTAACGTTAACGATTGCTTCCTCGCATGATGGTTCCAGTCAATTGTTTTTATATAACTGCGACCTGTGTTTGTGGGAGGATAGGGATACTTTCTCTAGATATATGTTCTTGTAGTAATAAAATAGTTTGTATCAAATTTTATGTCTATTAATTAGAACCATGCAGAATAATTTTAGTAATTTTGGTAAAACATTAGTCATTGTGAGTGGTCTCCCAGAAACTATATATTAATAGAAACGTTCGGGCGTTTTCATTTCACTTTCACATATATTCAAAACTCTTATTATAAATAAATGCCATTGTTTCTATAATTGTTCCAAATCTCCTAAACATAACTCGATTCCAAGATTGGAAACTAGAGACTTGTGTGACTGGATTTTCTAACGTTAAAGTACTTTGGGTGTCAGATCCCCTTACAGCAACCGAGAAATCAATTGTTTTATCATAATGTTAATGCAGGTATAACAGTAATATGTGGAATTCAACAAATTGTGATATTGTTCTCTCTTTATATTATTACATTCATTCATTTACTATAGCACAAATTTAGAATGGTAATATTTTAGGAGCTACTTTATTTCTGTTATATCAAGTTAATAATTTTTTGAATATTTAATATGAAAGCATTTATTTTAAGTATTAAAAAATGATTCAAGATATTTAAATTAAACGGATCAGATTTTATTTTTCTATTCAATAATTTAACTATTCCAAAACTATTTGTTTGCTTTATTTTAATTTCTGAAAGGCGATTTCTGGCTTTTTCCTTTGGAAAGCTCCAGAATAATCATCCGAGAATTGCCCGATTCTTTCCATTAACACGTGTTGTAGGTATAAATCGCGACGACTGACATTGGTAATCCTTTCTTTAAAATCGTTCTTGACATTGCTTCAGTTCCTTGAAAGCTTCTATCACGTAATTCCCCGTTACTTTCGAAGGACGAAGAACCGACCGGTATCTAATTAATTATTATTCAGAACGAGTGTTCGATGTTGCAGAATTTGAATGAACTTCTTTTCTTATTATTCTCAAAGATTGCCACTTTTTCGTTGGCGTCTATTAATATTCAAACACGTGTAGGGGAAAAAATAAAATCGTCGTGCTGTCTGAGAAAAATACCCAAGGTTTTCCATGAGATCATCAAAGACTGGTACTTAACGATTTTAAACATAAAATTCTGCTTTGTGCTCTCAAGAAAGTATTAAATACATATAATGTAAATGTTATTACTATTCAGCATATGTTTAGATTCTTTTTCATCGTATGATCTATCAGATGGCATGACGCATTTCAAGTTAAAGTGGTTGGTTGGGTGTTTAGAGGATTACAAAGTAAATCAAAACTGGTTCTTTCTATCTGTAGAAAAATAGGTCAGTTATGCATTTTTTATCTGCGTGGAAGGGGCCACGTACATCATCACATAAACTCAACTTCTTAAAGTAAGTTTCTACGCATTCTTAGTTTAAATTTGTTTATTTTTAGTTTTAAATAATGAGAGATTTCATGGCCGTATAATTGTTGTATGTAGCCTTGTATTTTATGTTGAGCAGTTTCTAACAAACGTTTAATGTTCAGTTGAGAATCTTGATTAAAAGAAGCATGCTTTCAGTATTTGTCGAGTACATATGCTTCCTTAATTAGAAATTGAGATTAAGTAGCTAGCTTGTGTAATTTTTGACTGCTGTAATTCTTATAATTATTATCTAAACAAAAGTTGATTTTTTTTTTTAAACTTTCGAAAGAAAATTAAATAGCAATTAATTTATTGGAGAAGTAGGAAAGAATTAGAAATTTAAAAATATATATATATATTTTTTCTGTTTCAAGAAGTCAAATCATGCTATTTATTGAAAAGAAATTGATTGTTATTTTTAATTTATAAATGGATAGATGCTATTGGGGAAAAATATCTATATATAATATATAAATTAATGGATGCCATTAGAAAGAGGGAAAACACAGTTATCTGTAATATATGGTTAGAGGCTGCATCTCTGTACAAATTAAAACTTTTGAAAAATTAAAGCGTATACGTTATCGGTTTACTCGTACAATTTGTGTTAATTGAAAATCCTTCTCAATTTTTCTGCTTTTGTGTATGTGTGTGTTGAAATTTAAAATTTCTCTGAAACAATTTCTGTTTATTGCTTGTTTCATATAAATTTACAAATATATCAAAACTTTCATTCTTGAGTCTTTTTCTTATTCGAAATTAGTAAAGATTTTTTAAAATTAAAAATTAATATACGAAATGCTTTCTGTCACTCTTAACAGTATAAAAATATTGCTTGTTAACATTTCTCGTTGTCAGTGGTGTCTCAGGTAGTTATGACAGCATTCCATCTTATCAAATTATATTTCTAAGAATTTCATAAATTAAAAAAGTTTAAAATTTCACTAGTTATGAGCAGCACTCTGCTTCCTGAAATGGTGTATAATTTTTTTGATTCATTGAATATTTTTCATGAAGTGTAGAAATGCTTTTCAAATTGTTTATTTGTGATTACTATTCTATAATAAGAACATATAAAATATAATTCGTGTTTTTGCAAGTTCTCATTAGCTTAACTTTTAAAGATTTTTTTAAAAATAAAATGCTTAATTTGTTTATAAAGTGGTGAATGATCAGAATAGCACTTATTTTATACCAGTCACAAAGGTGACTACTATAAAGTTTAGTGCGAACATTGAATGTGTTCAGTTCCTTTTAATCTTTTATGCATAACTTGATGTTTAGGATACCTTTCTCAAAGTATTTCCAAATATCAGATTGTTGTAGACATGTATTTATGAATAATGCAAAGCAGTTATTTTATACATTGGTTACTTTATTATTACTCGTTTCGTTTATTGTGTATATAAATTATCTTAATAGAATCGAACTAATTCCATCAGATCGCCGTAAATAATCTGGGCTGTTTGCCAACTAATTGCAGGCGATACTGTAACATTATAATTCTTCATGTAAATTGACCGAATGATAAAAAGAGTCTTAATTCTTTAGCTTTCATTTTTTCCCCGAAAAAATAGGTAAATCTCCCGACAAAACGATGAAAATTTCTTCATTGCAATAATGAGGTTTATTGTTATATAAAAAGAATATTTTTTAAAAAATATCAAAATTTACGTAAAAAATGCAGGGCAACAAAATTAATTTTAAAAATATTTTTAAATTTGATGTAAAAATCATCTCACTTGAAAATTCGAAATTTATCTTGAAATAAGCTTCAAAATATATGTTAATTAGCATTAAAATTGTTAAAGCTTCACATCGCTTATTTTCATTCCCTAAATTATATTTGTACCAAATTTCGAAGCTCTGAAATAAAATGACATGGTTGTAGAGTGTTTAAGCATACATGCCCTTACATTCAGACACGCAACTTTTTATTTTCCCATATACGAGATATGTAAATAGTGTCAAAAAATTCGACCTGCTGAATATTTTGAAAAATCTCCATTTTCGTTTCCCCCCTAGTCCTAAAAACGTATTTTGTCATAGTCCGCCTGCCTGTCTATGAGCGCACTATGAGCGTTTTGTGCTAGATCCATAGACTTTGGTATCTAGTTATTGGACCAAATTTATAGATTTCTATGAAATTTTGAATGAAATGCGTTCGGCGAAAATGCTTCTGTCCGTATATCCGTATATTTCAATATGGTAATAACTAAACAAAGCGAACTAGATGGATAAAATTTGATACATAGATTTAAAATATAAAGTGTAGTTACCTATTAAACATGAAACCAGTCTGGCAAGCAGTTGATCATCTGCTGGTTTATTCTTTTGCATGCATGTAGACTCGATAATTTTTTAAAACATGGATACTTGTTTAGTCTTATGACTTCAATTGTAGTCTGTCTAATTTTGGTTTCAATCGGTCAGAAAAAACACTCCCAAAATGCACATTTGAGTTTCTGGTTCTTGCATATTAGTCACATACCCCAGCGTTTCGTCACCAAAGTTGCTAATTGGCGTTTACCTAACTATTGAGCGCCACTGGCATGCTTTTAATAATACATGTGTACATATATTAGAGAGTGTGGAAAACCACTCCCAAAGATTTTCAAATAGAATTAGAAATCATATCATAAATAGTTTGGTTGTGATTAACGGAAACTTAAAATTTTTCAAGTTATACAGAGAATAAAGATTTTTCTCTAAAATTTTTTAACAACTTTTAATAAGTTGGGATTTAACAATTTTTTAAAAATCCATTCTATCTTAATTCTAGAGTAATTTTGTTGCTGTTGGGTAAAAAGTGATGAATTTATTCAATGTTAACACTAGGCTTACGAGAAGCGTCATTTTGACGCATTTCGAATTTTTTTAAAGGAAAGTTAGAAAACCGTTCGCAACTTTATTTGATCTCTTTTATTAACTTTTTCTCCGTTAAACGAGGTAATTAGGTATTGATGTTTATTTTCTTTAAAGTTTTGAAATATTGAAATTCTCTATATGATATACCCATCTCTACGGATGTGCGTCAAATTGATCGATCGTAATGTAAATAAATTTTTTAGAAAATTAGTTTTATCCATGAAAACATTACAATAATAATAAATATGGATGCACCGACTATACTTCGATCTCTTTATCTCAAAATGAAACAAGCCGTAAGAGCAACAGTAGAAAGAACGGAACACGGAATGTGAATTGCGTCAGACTGCGAAAACATTTTCACCTGTAAAAAATGCGAAAAGATTGTTTACGGAAAGTGCACAAATAAAATTGATAAAAAAAAAATTGGCAGATTGAATGTAGGGATGTGGAATATTAAATTAATGTTCTGAAATCTTATTGAATAATAAAAACTTTCTATATATATATATATCATATTTTCATTTTTTTTACTTGCAGTGTTTAATTGTATTGCTTTCTAAGTGGTTGTTTTTCTTTAATATATGTATTCTTTCTTGCATCAATTAATGCGTTTTCGTAGAGATGGGTATATAAGAAATGCCCGTAAACCTAGTATTAATAAAAATTAATCATCAAATGTTCGGAAACTAATTAATAAAAATTTGAATTATTATATTAAATTATATATTACAATATATTTTTTGAATTGAATGAAGATCGCAGAAGTAGCTGAAGATTGATTAATCATATCAAGAACTGTTTTGGGAGTACTTTAGTACTCACAATTGCTTTGGGAATATAGTAATGTTAATTGATGGTACAAACGTAATGCGATTTACGAACTAGAAATTACCTACGAAGCATTGATCAATGGTTAAACAAATATAATATTTTTTATAAAGAATCATCATTTCAATTTGTTTTTGTTTACTTTTATTTAGATTCACATTTTCAAAATAAATTAATAAGTAAAAATAAAGAAGCATTCCGAAAAATAATTTTGTTGGCATAGTTTTTTTTGAAGATTGTGATTGAAATAAACATTCAAAATTCATGCGCTCAACCACTCTCTATAATCACTGTATCAGGATTATGAATCCCTGACAAAGTCAGTTTTTTAAGTGTTACTGATGTTATTTCTACAAAAATTTATTTTGAAATCTGGAAGCAATATTTGAGGATCTAATTTAAAAGCAAATTAAATGAAAGATGTATGTTATACAGTGAAGTCGAAGCTTTTGAATCTGATTTGGTTATCTTTTCAGCTGTTGTATCAGTACATTTGAGATGAATATCATTTGAATGATAAATATTGCTCAAGAAAATCCGAACGTGTGCTATTTATTGCCCTGATGCTAATATTGCATCAGCCAATAGTGTAGAATGTTTTTGACAGTCCGTCACGTAAGCATTCTTTGTTCAGCTTTCTAAGAAATATTTCAGCTTTATGAAAAATAACTGCAGATTTCTTTCTGTGAAACGTATGTTGCAATACTCAATCATTTCCTTTTCTTTTATGAACTGCATCATTTCAGAAAATCAAAAATTAGTATTGAAAGTTCTGAAAAAAAAAAAGTCATTTTTTGTTTTCTTTATTTAAGTAACCCTACCATTTAGTTTCGAATTTGTTCTGACATTTATATTTAAGTTTACAAAGTTTAAAAAGATTATGAAATGCAATAATATCTTGTATCTTTTCGTTATCTATCTGATTAATTTGTAAAAATGTGCGATTGTTCGCGGATGATTGAATACCTGCTGTGAGAGAGTGGGAATAAGTGTTTATGACAAACATTCTTCATAATTATTTCTAGTAGCTAAACATTCCGGCTCCAGTCTTAGAGAGAGGCTTTTTTTTCGAGGAGGGGGAGGTTATTAGTACATTTATGCCGTTTCTTAAAGTCAAATATGATGAAAGGACCAAAAACCAATAATTTTACCGGGCGTCAAATACACATGCTGGACAAATAATGACAGCAAGTGGGGAAATATTGAGTTAGGCCCCGACATCATTTGCAATTACTATTTCACTAGTAATATCTTTATTTATTATTTGGTTGGAATTGAAAACGCTGCTTATGCGGTTATTACTTGTTGTGAATCTATTAATATTCAGAAATCTATAGTGGGAAAACAACACTGAAATATACACTATTCATGGTTAGCACAACACAAAGGGCTTCCAAAAAAATCTTTTGATCTTTCTTTATTCTAAACTTCTTTATTCTTTTGATCTTTCTTTATTCTTTATCACACACCAACATGTAATTTTAATCTTAATTGTATTGTATATTACTTATGAAGTGCGGATGAGTTAAGTGTACTTTAGACAATTGCTTTCGTCTCTAAGTGAATTTAAGTACACCTACAAGTAAACAATTCGTCACCTTGGTTAGTACAGAAAAAGGTAGAGGCCTGACTCCTCCCATCAAAAGTGGGAGAAACTTCCCATGGGAAGGTTGTGCCGTAGCCTGTGATGGCCCTTTAGACTCAACTGCAGTTTCCGCCAGTGTTGCTATTTCGGTAGCCCGGCCAATCAAGTTTCCCCATGTTCCTTGCGGCAGGTCGGAATAATCAGTTGTGATTACAAAATAGTCTTTTACAATATTTGATTCCCCCCCCCCCCCTGCTTCTTTTATTTCGTCCTGGTCTGGAATCAGTACTATCGAGATTGACTTTATATTTTGATCACTATCTTTTCCTTCTTTTTTACATGTGCATTGAATTGGAAAATTTTGATTCTAATCATTTGATTTTATTACTCTTTGGCTATCGAATCGTATTATAATGAGCGAATTTTTTTTTCAAAAATTTTCTTGTTGAAAGCATTGTGCTATCCAGCATATTATTTCTACATTTACGATAGTTTATATTTCTTGTAGTGATAAATATAAAAATAACCTTTCGATATTTCGTTAGCATATAAACAAATACATATGATTATTTCAACTTTTAAAAAATGACCTTTGAGGAAAATCTCAGATTATTTAAAGAGTACCTCTTTTAAAAACAGTTTTTTCTTTCTCATTATTTCACAACCGAAAACCAATTTCCCGAAACTGAATCCTTTTGTTTTTGCCTGCATGACAGTTAAACCTTCTGTATTTCCCCGTCAAATAACCGCTCCAAATAGAAGTTATCTTCAAGAACTGGGACAGGACACACCTCCAACACGTCAAACCGCGCCTGTCACTCTAAGGCCTGTTACTGGTTGATTATTATTCAATGTAAATCCAGTTAGGTATTTTGTGCCCATTTCTTAATCTGCGTCCATTCATCTGTTTATTCCTGATCAGACAAGAGTCCTTGAATGGTATGTGGTTATTTAAATCTGAGTTTCTTTTTCCCAACTTTTTTTCCAATTAATATTTCCGCTTTGCTCATGTGTTCTATATGATGACATATTAGGCATCGGTTGCATGTCTGGGAATTAGATTTTCCACTTGTTTTCTTAGTTACTGAATTGTTTCTTCTTGAATTTTGTTGCTTACAAGCAAACTTCTTGTTTATGATGACATACTATTAGCCATATAGGATATATATTTCTTTTATTAACTGTGACTTTAAATTGTCTGATTAGAGAGAAAAAAGTAACCTTTTTATGGAATCTAGTTATTTTTTTCTTCTCTTTCTTAGAAATATGAAAACATATTTTGGATTCTTTGCGGTTAATTAAGTTGCTGGCATATTTTTAGTGAAAATAACTGAATTTTTTATAAAAAAAAGAGGGGGGGAAGGATTTTTTGTTCCAAAAGTATTCGAATTCATAATTCGATTTTTATCAAATGATCTTGTTTAATAACGTAATTGCATCATTATTGCTGATGGATAATTCATTTCATTTCAATTGGCCAATCTTTTATTTTGATAGGTAACATATGTGAATTAGAATTTTCGTTCGTCTGGAACTATTTTAAATATTTTTGCGATTTAATTACGATTTTAATTTTTTTTAGCAATTTTAAACGAAAAAAACTGGATTATAAAAAAACGTTTTAAAACACTAATGATTTAGCCTCAGGGTTACTTAATTAATTTCTGTTAATTTTTAAAAAGGTGCATAGTTAATTATTAAATTCATGATTAAAGGCGGGTTATTTGCTGGCGACATTCTTTAATGGTTTAATATTTTATACACTGTTTGACTTAATACATATCACTGCATGAATGTATAATCAATATTATAGTCTCGCTGTCTTCAATTATATTTTACTCAAATTAAAATTCTGGCTTCGGGCAAAATAAAAAAAAGTTGTGCATTATCTTTTTTAATGTAAGCGCTATTCTTCCATTCGTATTTGGATTCCAGTAAGTTGATACTACTAAACATTGCGGAAGCAAATTGTGTATATATATTTATTGAGATAAAATGCTGTTTCTGGATTTATGACAGCTGCAATTTTGGCATATGTTCAAAACTTGATGTATGACGCAATCATTGGTTCTTTGTTTTGGTCGTCTTACAAATCTTTTCTGCTACTCTATCAGCAGAGTTTTTATCCTACTTAACTAGTGATTTGTTTTTGAGGTATTGTTTATTTGTCGATGAATAAGACATTAGATTGATTATTTTTACTTTTTAAAAGTATAGTTTTATAGTTATAAGGATTTAAAAAAATATTTTAAAAGTATGTGAGTTAAAATCGATATTGAAAATTACTCTCTTGTTTCTGAATTATTCATAATTAATTTTTTCTCCTACTTATGTGATGGAGAAATGAATTTAAAATAACATATATCAAATAATTATGAAAGATTAAAGCACATCTAATATTAAATTTAAATGTAGATTTAGATTCCAATAAAAAATACTGTTGGAAGAAAAAATTAAATGCATATTTTTAAAGAATCTTTCTTCTTTCAATTCTTAAAATTAAATGCAGTTTTAAATATATATTTCATTTTGTTTATGATTAATTGTCTTATTTTTAGAGTGACAGTTTTTTGTTTTCCTTGCTAGCATGGAAGTAATCATGAATGGTGACCACAAATCTCCTAATCACAAGCTTGATTTAATTACAAGGAATTTACAGGTATTTTTGCGTTTTTTTTTTTTTTTTCAAAAAATGAATTTTGTTTATGTAAGATTTTGGAATTTCTCTAATAAAAATACAGTGACTTTAACTTCATTTTGGTATAGTGAGTTGTTGTTGCTTGAAGCTTTTTTAATATGTATATCTATTATTTGGATGATTATTAATATTATTTGTTTTCTTCTATTTTTAAGAATTTTTATTTTTCACATAATTAGAATAAATGTGATCAAAATACTTTATTCTTCTCATAGCTTATTGTTTTAAAATGATCTGCATCCTTTATTAATACCCTTATTGAAACATTTTTATGTAAATAATTTAAATTTATTTTTAATTTGAAAATAAAATTATTTAAGCAAATTTAACTTTCATATTCTACTGTATAATACTAATATAAATTAGTATTTTCTTTTTATGAGTGAATATTAGTATTGCAATAAGAAATAGGTAAATCCAAATCACAATGTTCACTGAACTAAACTAAACTAAATGTCATATTTTATAAATAAAGGGATCATTTGCAAGTTTTCTTTCAAATATAGGATAGTTAAGTCTTAATTCACATGGACGTTTTTCAATAAATATTTCTAAATCATCATTTCAAGATAAGGTGGTGATCTCAATTTGATGAAACTTGTATGTAGTTCCATTCTGGTTCTCTAGGTAAATTTTTTTACTAATTGATAATTCTTAACTTTTCACTTAATTCTTTGATAAATATTGTAACATTTCATGTTTTTCTCATTTTATTTATTTTTTTAATTTAAGAAATTAATACTTAAGTCGAATTTTTTCACAACAGCTGTTTAGCAAAAAGTTGAAAGGTAAGCTATGAATTGTAGAAATATTTGTTACAAAGTAGTCCTTTGCACATTCTTATTACAATTGAATTTTTGTTAATTTTTTTCTTTTATTTACTTTAGGAAGTCCTTGGAGAAGAAAAGCTAGTTGAAATTTTAAAGGAACGAGATGTAAAAATATACTGGGGGACAGCCACGACTGGGAAGCCTCATGTTGCATATTTTGTTCCTATGTCTAAAATTGCTGACTTCCTAGAAGCTGGTTGTGAGGTATATAAGTTGAAACAAAATAACTGTACAAAGTAAAATTGCTTTGACTTGATATTTAATTTCTTTTTGTAATAGTATCTTTTAAAACGTTGTCCTTATATGTATATTTTTGTTAAATTAATTTTACTGTAGAGAGCATCTAAAGTCATGAAATCCAAGATTTATGCAATTCTTTATTTCATTTTGCCCATTGAAATTTAAATATTTTTGTTGATTTATGTTTTAATTCTTCTCACTCCAATTCAATTATTGTAACATTTCTTAATATAATTGATCTGCGGATGATCATAAAAGTTCATTTCAATGTATTTTGGTTATTTTTTTGGAGTAATTTTTGTAGAATCCTTTGTACTTGCCTTATATGATTCAAAATTCTTACTGGCTATAAAATTGACTGAAAAAATCATATTATTCTAGGGATTAACAATGAAACCCTGTACTTTACTGGGTTGTGAAATTTGAAAGAAGTGCCACACCCAGTTTTGGGTTTTTTCGTTTAATTTGAAGTTCACATACATCAACCACAATTACATGTAAACACAGCACATATAAATAAATCAAGCTATTTATAATTTGAAATTAATTTTGTTTTGAGCCCGAAACACTATTGAACAAAAAGGAAATTCTCTATAATTCATCAACCGGCCTTTTCTACTGTCTCCACCGCACTTCTTCTGCCACCGTCCTGGTTGGAATCCAGGCTCGCTCTGTGGAATGTTCAAGAGTTTCTGGCAACCCCGTGAAGATGGGACTCCAGGTCTCGTCTGCATCAGTACAACCCATCTGGTATTCATTCTAAATTTTAGGCTTACTTCACCTCTACAAATTACTGTATCTTCTTCATTGTACAAGCATTAAACACTGTTATTTTACCTGATAATTCATTGCACTACTTTCTCAAAACTATGAATTCCAATCTGGAATAAGTTTGAGATGACCTTCTCTTGACCAGTACCATTGACTTTGTAACGAAATTGCCTAAAATTGAAGATACTATAGATTGTGATTCACTTGAAGCATTGGAGGAGTGCTTGCTGCTGTCAAAAAACAGCTGCAACTAGTTATAATCTTTATGGAAAGAACAACTCTGGGGGGAAAAAAGTCGCGAGTTGACTTCACAATTTTACTATATATCTTAATATTGAGGGAATTTTTTATAAGACATGCTGCTGACAAATTAACTGGGATTTTATTTTCTAAAATAATATGAGTGAGCCATTTTTGTTACATACGTTTTAAAAATATTTTATCCTATTTTTACATTTTTAGGATTTTCAAAGATCATTTAATTGTATACATATTTGGTTTAACATATCATATAGTCTTCACTTCCATTTGAACATATATATTTTTAATTTTTAATAAATTTTAACATGTACTTTTTCTTTTTTCTTTTCATGAATTTGTGTTGATTATGCTTTATTTGCTAACTGCATTAAAAACAGTATAATAACCAAATGATTGGCAGAGCTTAATTAAGAATAATAATAATAAAATGTAATAAAAAATGTGTTAATAAAAAAAACCCTATCTTAATCCATATCCTTTTACAAAATAGTCCTGTGTATGAAAAAAAGAAATAATAAATTTTGTTTACCTCTTTTTAAAGTTAATGGTGGTATTATATTGACAGATTTGAATGTGAAAATTATATATTTTACATTTAATCACTTGGAATCTGTAGATGATGAACCAGTTAATTTTTAACTTCATTGATATCCTGGTTTTTTTATCCATTGAAATTTATAATTTTTCAACAATTTTTTAAAATGCTAGGAACTCTTTATATAATGATCAGGAAATAAAAAGTCAGAGGGCAGCTCTGTACTCGATGGGCTATTTTATTGGATGCTGTAATACCATACATGTATTTTATTTTGCATGGACAATGTGAGATGCTTTTGATGATGAGCAATTTGTTAAATTAGATATTTTCTGTTTTATTTAATACACAATTTTTATATTTCTGTGTCAAGGTGACAATTTTGTTTGCTGATCTCCATGCTTACTTAGACAATATGAAAGCTCCCTGGGAACTCCTAGATCTCAGAGAAAAGTATTATGAAGCTGTTATAAAAGCCATGTTAGAATCAATTGGAGTACCTTTAGAAAAACTGAAATTTGTTAAGGGTTCTGATTATCAGCTTAGCAGGTTAGTTGATTCTTTTATTAATTTGACTACTAGCATATTGTTTTTGTTGCTTTGCAGATATTACTTTTTTTTTTCTGGAGAATTTTCATATCTGGTATGCAAGTAGAGAAAAGTGTTTTAGATTTAAATAATTCAGTATTTTAATATAATCTGTAATTTATTATGATTTATGTTTAATAAAATTATTAATTGTTATGTTCTCAATTAATAAATAATTAATAATATTAATTATTAAAATAAGTGGAGGATTATTTGATGCTTTTTAATTTCATTGCAATATTAGAAAGTATTTTGAAACTCTTTAAGTATTTGGTTACAAACAATTTCTTATTCTATTTTATGATTACATAAATAGTTCAATGAAATATCCAATATCTGTTAATTTTTCTTAAATTATGTTTATATAGTTTTTCTAATTAATTTTAAAAAATCAACCATAATTGTCTTTTATTAAAAAAAAGTGTCTTTGTTTCGGTGAATGAAGTAAAGTGCTAGATTTTTTAAAAAACATTCTAATTTTGTTGACAGGGAATATACATTAGATGCATACAGATTGGCATCACTTGTTACAGAACATGATGCAAAAAAGGCTGGTGCTGAAGTTGTAAAACAAGTGGAACATCCATTTCTAAGCAGTCTGATATATCCTGGACTTCAAGTAATTATTATTTTTTTAAAATTTATTATAATAAAAAATTTAGTTTATAAGTATTCCAAATTCTTTTTTACGCAAATTTTTATTAAAATCTAATCAAATATTTATAATGGAATTTGAATAATTTTTATTTACCATTGTAATTGATTATGGTAGAAACAATGTTATAGAATCCTAATTTTGAAATTTGTTGATTTAACTACTTAACTAAATTTATTTCCATTTATATTTGAAATTTCAAAATTCAATTAAGATGGAAAATGAATAAGAATCTATTTAAAATCTTAAAAAATATGGTTAATGTGTGTATGCATATTAAGAATAATTTTAAATAAACTAGACTTTTTTTGCTCGCTTTATGTGCACGTTTTTTTAATTTTTTTATTATTGATATACTCCCTCTACTTTCAGTTTTAATGCTTCTGTATCATTTTGACAGGCTTTAGATGAAGAATATTTAAAAGTAGATGCTCAATTTGGTGGTGTGGACCAAAGAAAAATCTTTACATTTTCTGAAAAGGTAAATTAATGTTTTCGATTTCTAATGCTATCTAATGTTCACACTTGTAAAAATAGTGATCTTTTTTTTTTTAAAAAAATGTAAAGCTCTTCTTATTGAAAATAAGATTTAAATTTTCTGACAATTGTTACTTCATTTCAAATAAGAGAATAAAATGAGATCTTGGGTTAGATAAGTGGCTATTATATAATAGAGAAATATATAGATAATTTTAGTTATAAAACAAGGAGATAACTTTTTGCTATAAAAAGAGGTAGTTGAGCAATTTTCATCTCTGGCAATCTTTATATTCTTTTGTATATAAATAAAAGAATACAGGTTAATTTTCAAGAACTTTTGATAAAACATACGAATAATTTCTTAATACTCTTATCTCGCTTTTATATCAACACTCAAGTATGTTTCTGGTGATTATTTTCAATTTTTTATGCCCATACAAATGACTGAATTTTCTTTGACAATATAATTTTAATATAATATAGATTCTTAGGTTATTATTATTATTCTTTCATTCAAAGTTTTAATAAAATAAAGAACTGCTTTTTAAACAGTATTCATTTTCTTAAAACATCATATGTATATAATAGGCATTTTTTAAAACAATTTGTAGTAATTATTTTATAGATGCTATATGGTAATTAGTTTGAAATAATTTTTATGTAAAATTCTTTTGTAGTATCTTCCTCAACTTGGGTACTCAAAGCGCATTCATTTAATGAATCCCATGGGTAAGAAAAATTCCACGAATTCATTATAATTTTCTTTTAATATTTTTAAGAGAGTTCCACAAAAACTAAAAGCTTTTTTTTATTGCAAACTGTTCATTGTTATGTTTTAAGTATATAATAGAAAATGTAACAACGATTGTTTTCTGTATTTTTTAACTTTTAAATAATTGGTAAAAAAAATCTACTTGAAAAATTCATTAAGTGGACATTTTAATTGAGAATGGGGAAAGAGTGTTCCCCCTTTTGAATCATTGAGAGGTCAGATTTGTAGTTCATATCTATAGAATTTATCGTTTCAACTAGCAACTCAATTAATTCGACCAACAATTAAGGCTATAATCTCTTTTGAGGTGAAGATGGAAGGAAAGTAACAATTTTATAATGAATGATTAAAAGTATTCCATAAATCAAAATCAGATCCATGTAGCAGAAAATCAAATAGAGTAATTTAACACTAGAGAGAATCAGACAGAGTTAATAAGCGATTTTTTTCCCCCTGCCTAGTATAAAAAAAAAGGTTAACATTTTTTATTGTAAATAGATCGATTCCCTTAAAATATTATGTAAATTAAAGGAAATTGTAATGGGGGAAAAAACCTTTTAAATTAAATATAACAAATCCATATGAATTAAAAATTTGAAAATTTCAAAACATATTTATTAGTAAGTATTCATTAATCTAAGCAAATGTACATAGAAATACCGAGTTTATTGATAAATACATTTATTCTGTTTCATTTTTATTTATTAATAGGATGGGTGGACTTTCTTTTATTTTTGAAATATATGTGTATAACTGCTATAATCATTTAACTTTTTCATCAATATTTTTTCTAATTTGTTTAATTTATTAAATTCTCTTGAATTGCATTTATCTGCACCATATAAATGGAAGTTCTTGTTTATTTGTCTAAACATATTAAACTGACATTTTACAATTTGATTTTGTATAAATTAATAATTGTTTCTATGTAAAATGTGCCTGTTTCATTTCAGTTCCTGGTTTAACTGGTGGCAAGATGAGTTCATCACAAGAAGATTCTAAAATTGACCTTCTGGATAGTCCTGCCACGGTTAAAAAAAAGTTGAAGAAAGCGTTTTGTGAACCTGGTAATTTGGAAGATAATGGTGTACTAGCTTTTGTTAAGCATGTACTACTACCTCTTTTTAGGAATGAAGGTGAGTTGTATTGAATATTTTTGTTTGAACCTTAATCAAGTTACATTGTGATGCTATCTGTTAAAATATTTTAATAAACTATCTGTATTATTCCAAATAGTTTTCAACAACTTCTCACAAAGAGTATTTAACAAGTTAAAATAAAAGTATCACAATAAAAGATAATAATCAGTTTGCATTTTTATAAATGTTAAATTAATGATACCTTGGAACAAATTATCTTGAAAGCAGTATGCTGATTTTTGAAATTTTGAGTAAATTATTATTAACAATTATATTCTTTGACTGCCTTTATAGTGTAGTGTATATTGATGAGTATTTCATTGTATATTCATGTCTGCATTGAACTATTTAAGTTTGTTTCATTTCTCTCTCTTTTTTTTCTTCAGATTTTACTGTTAAAAGGTGTGCAGAAAATGGGGGTGATATAATATACAAAGAATATTCTCAAATAGAAGAAGATTTCCGAAATTTAGTATGTATTCTTTCAGCTTAACTTTATACTGCTATTCAATCAATAGAAATTGAAATTATTTAAAAAAAAAAAATTCAGTTGTAAAATTAAATCCAAATTTATAAATATAAAACTTATAATTGAAATATATATATGTAATGTTTGTTCGAACAAATTTTTAAGAGGCAAACAGGAAATCTATTTTGTTCCTGTGTATGTCCTTTATTGTTAAGCTTTCAAATGTGGATTACCACATCATGTAATCGTTTTTTTTTTTTTTTTTTTTTTTTTTGAAAATCTGTCACCATTATGCTATTTTTAATTGCTGTATATATGGAATGCTTGCAAATTTATTTAAACACTTGCAATATGTTGCCACAAAGTAGAAATGAATGTAGTGTGGAAGTGTGAAAGTGTGTTCATTTACTCAAGTATTAAAATCTAATGGTTTGAGTTTATATCATATTCAACAATTAAGCTCAATAGATGTATGAGGAAAATTTTTTTAATTAATTCATCTTTTCTTAACCATAATTGCCATGGTTTAAGAAAACTTTCTGAATTTACAGAATCTTACTTAGTTCTAATAGTTAAGTTAAATCCCTCCCCCCCGCACACATTTTTTCTGTTTTTGCAAGTAACAGCTTGATTAGATCTACCAAAGCTTTTTCCACTCCCAACATCATAATTAGAAAATTATAAAATTCCAAGGTTATTAAAAAATTAGAAAATGAAATATTGATTGTATCTAAACTTTAGCATAACAAGTTAATTTTAAATAAAACATTTTTTTTTTTTTGCAAGTCAAATTCTATGTATTACATAACATAAATGAATTTTTCTTGAATTTTTTTTATTCAAGAATTTTAAAATAACTGAAATGGTTCCCAGGTGTGTGTATAACCCATTATTTAAAAAGTTTTGATTTAAACTTCCAAGCAATGTGTGCAAAAGATCACCATTTGTTTATCCATCTTTTAGAAATTACATCCTGGTGACCTTAAAGGAGCTGTAGAATCATATTTAAATAGGTTACTTGAACCTATTAGGAAAAAATTTGAGAATCCAGAATTGCAGAAACTTTCTGCCAAAGCTTACCCACCGCTAAGTAAAAGTAAGTAAACATTTTTATGTCTTAATTCTGTATTTCATGTTTTCATAGATATTTTATGAAATTTAATTCTGAAGTTATTTGCATTTTTGGGGTGTATAATGGACTTTGGAATATGAGCAATTTAGATTCCAAAAAATTCAAATTATCCTCGAAATGTGATGAAATATTCTTGATGTATGAAATACTCTAGATTGTCTTAGAGTTATATGTAAAAAAAGCATCAGAAATAGATAGCTTTGATATACATGGTACAGTGGGACTGTATTAAAAAAATTAGAGGTTAGAAATTGTGTGCTGGAGTAATTTTAAGATTATTGTGACAATACCTGATAAAATTATCCTTTGAGGACTTCCTGAAAGGACTTGTTGTCTAATCCACTTGGGCCATTGTTCACTTTGTTGATTTTGCATGTTTTACTGTGATGAGCAGTCTGTCATTGTTATGCTATATCAAACTGATGGTTATGTTGCTGTATGTTTTGCTATGTAAATGAATTTTGTTATAGTGTCATAGGTTCAATATGACATAATTTGCACGATGAAGAATTAAGATAATCTCAAGGTAGGTGAAAAGGATTTCTTTAGAGTACTTACATTACTTAAGATTGAGAAAAATAAGTTTTAGAGGAAGCAGTTTCAATTATAAATTGAATTTGATGTAGGGATGAATTGATGTACATGATATTTAGCTTCATAACATCTGTTTGAAGGAACTCAGTTAATTACAACCAATTTATAGTTTTATATTATAAAAAGACATTGATTCTGCAAATTGAGAGTTATGTATTACACATATCTCATACCACTGACTGTAAGAAACTCATTATTTTTCAATCTAGAAAATGTAAAGTGAAGTTTTTTCAATCCCTTGAAAATAGAAAAAGAATATTGAGAGACAAGTGACCACTAATTTCTCAACTAGAATCCATAAGCTGAGTTTTTATATAAAATTTAAACTTTTGAAATCAATCCATTGGCTGGGACTGAGAAGACATAAAATTCTTTCCCCTCTTCTGCATTTTGATACTTTTATTTAATTTTTTTTCTAATTTTGGCTTTTACTGACATTTATCATATCAATACTGTGATATAAGTAGTCTGATATGACTTAGATTAAACAAATACATTAAAGAAAGTATGTAAACCCATATTTAGCTATTTCATTATTTAAAATTTAGTGTGCATAAATTAGATAAATTTAAACTGCATTTACTATTTAAAATTCTCACTGATTAAAATCGTTTTAATTGAAATTTTATAAAAGTACATGTTATATAATAGTTTTTATGTCGCTTTCAATGTTTTATAATATATTTTTTAAATTTTATTCCTTTGTCTTATTTATTATATGTTTGCAGCTTCATATGTATCTGACTTAAGAAATAACATTTGTTATTTGGAAGAATTATTTTTATTGAGGTAATTGGAAGGATATTTCTGTTCCAGTTATCAGTTAATCTTTATTACATTTTAAAATCAAATTCACGATTCAGGGTTTTTTTTTTTTTTTTTTAGAAGGAAAAATTGTCACTGAAGCTCCCATATCCCCTGCAAGATTGGACATTCGAATTGGGAAAATTATTGAAATAAATAAGGTAATTTTAAATTCTACAATATTTCTTAAATTTTCAATTGATTAAAACTCAAATTTACAGTGGTTTAACTTCAGAATATGCATTCTAAATAATAGTTAAAAAATATTCTAAATTTTATTAAATTTTTCAATTTTTAATGGAGTAGATCAAATCTACATAAGAGTCTGCATTGAGACTTCAACTGCTCAAATTCTATCATTAACTAGCAGTTTTTCATTCTAATTTAGGTCAACATTTTATTCTTCAAAATTATATAACTAATTTAAAAGTTTATAAGCATTATTTAGAAAATGAATCTTATCTGTTAATAAAAGTTTGAAATACGGTCAATTTTATTTTGATTTTTTTACATACTTTTAATACAGCATCCTGATGCAGACAGCTTGTATGTATCAAAAGTTGACCTTGGGGATGCTTCAGGTCCTAGAACTGTTGTAAGTGGACTAGCAAAAATTATATCTCAGGAAGAATTGGAAAATAGGCTAGTTGTTGCTTTATGTAACTTGAAACCAGCAAAAATGCGGGGAATCGAATCCCAAGCTATGATACTTTGTGCTTCTAGGTATGCTATATCATTTTCATTTTGATCATTGTAAAGGTATTTAATTGATGTAAAATGTTAATCAAGAATTACTTTCAAATTAATTAAATTTAAAAAATTGATGTTCTGTTGTTTCTATTTCTTAAAAAAATTTCTTATATCAATTGATAAAATATTTTTTGAATCAGTCTAAAAATATGTATAAAGCTTACAAAGGGCAAGAGATATGAAAGCCATACAATTTTAAATATATAAAAAAAGTATTTAACAGAAAAAAAGTTATGAGTATTGTGAAATTATAAGATATATTTTTATTGCAGTTTGAATGCGGAATCCTTTAGATATTTAACTGTTAAGATTATTTGTTTTTAATCATCCAATGTGTAAAGCAATGATTCTGAAATTTGTACTTATAAAAATAATCTTTTTATAAGATAAATTATGATTTTAATTTGTTTCTGAACTAATGTAATTTTTACTTTAAAAAAATCTAGAATTTAAGGTTAATAAGTATTGAGTTTATGGAGCATTATTTATGTGTATTAAAAAATAAATTAGGAACTGTAATTCAAATTTAACTTCAAATATTATTCAGTTTTTTTTTCTTCTAGTGTCTGCAATTACATTTATTTAAAACTCAAAATACTCTGGATTTTTTTAAAATGAGGAATGGGGGAAACATAATTATAAGTATGCTATTAAAGTTTTCTGTTTTTCTTTTGGACTAATTTTTCATTAGTATTCTTAAGTAAAAGAAATGCTTTTGATGTGCATACAGTTGACTAATTTTTCTAAAAATTAGTTTCGGCAAAGTGATTCAGGGAATAGATTCTGCTCCAAGATATTCTACAATAATTGAAGTTAAATTTGTCCATCTGTGGTTATTTATCTTTGTGTGTGTGTTTTTATTGTGAATCTTTTTGGCTATTTTCTTCAAAAATTACATATTCATTCACAATCATAATTGTTCATATCCTTTTCAGCCGATTTGGTTGGCTCTTTGAGAAATATATAATTAATTTTTTTGGAATGTTTTTCTTTTTTTACTGTATTCCTTTTGATAAACTGATAACATTATATGCTTTTGTGTAGAGATGAACCAAAAGAAGTTGAACCTTTAAACCCACCTAAAGATTGCAAACCAGGAGATAAAGTATTTGTTGAAGGCTATGAAAACTCTGAACCAGATGAACAGTTAAATCCTAAAAAGAAAGTCTGGGAAACTTTACAAGTAGGTTTAAATTTTTATATAAAAAATAGAATTACCTATTATTTAAAATTATGTTCATAATAATGTAATATAATTTGTTTCATTATGATCCTAAATAAATTAAAAATGCATACTGTTAATCAAATACATGCATAATGCACTTTCCTTTTCTTCTATTTAAAGTAGGAAATAAGTTGAAGTGATGATAAATATAATAATGTTGCTGTTTAAGATTAATATTATAATTTCAAATCAATAAATTTTTGTAATATTTAAATACTGTTGATGAAACTGGAATTGAAGATCAGATATTTTATTGAGCAGTTTATTTCAGTAATAATGTAATAAATTTTAATTTTTTCATAGATTATGGGGAGGAGAATACTTATTAAATTTAACATTTGTATTCCTTTTTGCTTATGATAATGGTAATGACTACGACTGCTTTTCTTAATAATTCAAAGTATTGTTTGACAAAGTTATTGGATTGATTCTATAACTTATTATATAATTAATGATGGTATTGGTTGCAATTTCTTTGTTTTGAGATTTGGAAAAAAAAAAAAATCATACGCTGAAGATTCTATTCTATCTTGTGTATGGGCCTGATCCATTATAAATCCATTGATTTGAATAAAACATTTTCATATTGTTGTGTCCTGAAAGCTTAATCAAAACAATTCAAGGTTCATATTGTTGTGCTCTGAGGTTAGACTTTCTCTGGCTATCTGACAATGATCCAGAATCATAAAATTTCTCCTAAAATACTCATCATGTAACTTTCAAGCAGAAAGTTAATATTAAATTATATTGATTTATAATATGTGACAGATTTCCATAATTTGTAGACCTTTAACCATTATCATAAAATTTTCCTGCAATATTAGAAGGTTTCTATATTTTGAAATGGATACATAGTTACATACTGACCTTTAACATATTTAAGGTCTGGTTGAACAAAAGTAAAACCTTGAAATGAATTTCATGCAACATAAGTATGTATTTAATTTCTCATTATTGCACTGTTTAAATTGGTGTAATAAAAATGTAAGAAATACATGGAAATAATAAAAAATTTTAAAGCTTCAATTTCAAAAATAATAAAAAATAAAAAAATCTGGAAGAATAAACATGAGTTAACTTTTACAACTAAAGAAGAACTGAACTCTAACTTTTACCATATGCAAATTTTATATTAACATAATTTTTATTTTTACTTAAATTAGATTTAGTGCAGGAGATATATTAAAAAATAAAGCATTCTTAACTAATGATGATCTTAAGTAATTTTTTTCAATTGTCATTCTTATAGTCAATTCAAAGCACTCACCTTGCCATAAGTTGATGAATGTGAAATGTTCAAAAATCAAACCATATTATTCAAGTATATGTGTATTTGAATTAAAAATCATACATTTAATATTGAAACAAAATAAATGTTTTTTGCAAAATCTTTTTGAAGTCCAGGCCTTCAGAAATGTGGAGCTTTGTATGTTTGTTACTTTCAGAGACACTTTGGGTGCTCTGAGCATACATATAAAATAAAAATTTAATAAATATTTTTTTAAAAATTGAAATAAAATAAAGGAAGGAGGGCCTGGCTATTTTAACTTATTTGACTTTTTAATTTTGTTGTATTTATTTTTAGCCTGACTTGAAAACGTCTAGCAGTTGTGTTGCAGAATGGCAAGGAAATCCTCTACTAGCCCCTTCTGGAGTCATAACTTGCAACTCTATGAAAGGAGCTCCAATTAAATAGCCTTTACAAGCTTTAGGGACTCAATAAGCTTGCTTATGTGATAATTTTCAATAAACAATGGAATTGGCACCTTTTATCTTCAAACTCAGTATTTTTAGGGATATTTTTTGGTTCAAATTTACATCACTTAAGCAATAGCACTAGTATAGAGATAATCTCTATCTGCATTTTTAAAAACAATCATTGGCTTTCAAATCCTGCCTTATATTTTTATTATTGTGTGTTAACTTAATTTTCTGTAAATAATTTGATCATTAAATAAAATGACTCTTTAATTATTTATTTAAAATCATTGTCATTTTATGCAACTATGAAATAGGCAATAAAAAAAATGTCTATTGTGGATGTGTGATTCCTTTCTTCAAGATTAAAACAAGAACTTGCATTAATCATATCTCATTTTGCTAAAAAATTTGTTATAGATGATTCTAATGCAGAATTAAGGTCCAATTATTGATTTTTTTAATACATTAAAAGTTGCTCCCAGTTATTATCTTTATATTATCAAAATCCTTGAGTATTTAATTTGTATATTCAAATGCACATAGAAATGTTCATTGATTGCAATCGCTGCATGATATTGCATTATCAATTTTGAAATAAAGACTGAAGCTGATTCTTCATTTATTAAAGTTTTAATGACTGACGTTTTAGAAATTTCTCACTGTGGATAAAGAAACCATTATCTGTAATTGAATTTTAAAAGAAAAATTTCTTCAAAAATGATCCAAGTGTTAAAGACAGACATTAAAATTTGTAACATGTATAAAAATTTCTCTAAAATTAATACAATGCAGTTAAAAATTTCACTTTGTAAGATGGTGAAAAAAAATTTGGGAATTATAATAAGTCTTAATGATTCCAGTTTTCATTGAGTTAAAGAAAATATTTCTATGAATGTCAAATCAGTCAAACTTTTATACTTTGAAATGCAAAATGCAGCAACAAACATAAAAAATAATAGAAGTATGAATAATTTATAAATGAACTGTTAAGAATATTTTTTAACAAACAACAATTACTACTTTTTGTTGTTGTTACGTTTGAAATAAATTATAAATTACCTTGTGGAAAAAAAAATTCCCCCGGATTTGATAATATAGTTGCTTTTATCTGTTTCTATTACTGTCATCAAACAATGATTATCATAAAAATTCTTAGGTTATGACGTAACTGCATTGAGTCGCAGTTTTTTTCTTTCCTGTGTGTGTGTTTTAGAATAAATTACAAGTTGCAAATGAATTATTTGGAACGTGTGCACAGAAGTATAATAATTTTAATTTAGTAATTCATTTTTTTTAAATGTATACATTTTAATTACTTTAAATAATTTTAATTTTAAAATACAGTATTAGTTTGAAAGATATATCTGGAAGAATTTCTTCTGAATTATGATTGAGATTTAAGTTTGATAATGATTTTGCTTTTGGGGTGGAGTATGATAGGAAAATTAAAATGGTAATTGAATTTTGTGAAAGGAAAAACGTATTTTAGTGCGACTTTAAAAATCTGTAATCAACTGACATATCTGTGCACAATATGTGTAGCTGTTGAAGAAAATGAGGTAGTTTTTTTTTGTGTGTGTGTGTGAATTGTTTCAAAATTTGTATTCTTAGGTTATGACGTAACTGCATTGAGTCGCAGTTTTTTTCTTTCCTGTGTGTGTTAGAATTAATACAAGCTGCAAATGAATTATTTGGAACGTGTGCAATTCCCATTCCATGATTTATTGATTTTTTAAGATTTTGTCTGGTTATATTTATTTATATTGATTCAGCTACTATTTTCTTTTTCAAGAAGTAATTCTTCATGAGCAATTCAGAGAAATGCAATTTCAACCCTCTAAAAAGGGAAATGAAATATTTCTGAAATAAAAACTTTATATCCAAAATGCCTGTTGTTTTACCTTCATTGATGCAATATCAAAATAATTTATTTCATTTGTATGCTAACAGGAGCATGAAACTTGAGTTTCATTTTAATAAATACAGATTATGTAAGTGATGTGATGCATGTTATCTGGAGAAAAAGAATTCTGATGTGTGGTAGAAAAGTTCATGACTGAAATCTTCTCAAAATTTTCATGCTGGATTAGGTACTAACAAATTAATTCTATTCCATCATGAAATTTCCTTTTCTTAAAGGTTAAATTGAATTGCAAAACAAAATATAAACAATAACAAGTTTAATGTGCAATCAATATATATTGATAAAGTATAAAGATAAATCTTATTTTTTAATGAAATCATTCTCATTTATTATTTTTGTGACTCGGTAATGCATATCAATATTGAATGCATGATAGGTTGTGATCTACAACTAGAGAGTTTTAAGATCTAATGTAATCGAAATATTATTAATTCAACTGTGGCGAAAAACAGTCTTTTAAAATTGGAATTTGACTCTTTTAAGTTTTAAAAATATATATTCTCTATTTTCGTATAATCTAATAATTTTATATAATAGATTTATGATATAATAGCTGGTACCCGGCTCGTTACTGCTGCAGAAGAGATATTTTGGAAATATCGTTTGAAATTTAAAATAACTATCTTCTTTAATTAGGAATAAAAGAAAAAAAAATATTTTCATATCGTAAATGAATATATTTATTGAAGTTGAATGATTTTTAAAAGAGAAGTATAACTAATTTTTTTTCTGTTGTATTCTTTTTTTATTTTATTATTCAAGAGCTTTAGGGTAAGCAATAGTTTCTTTTTCAGTGTTCAGAAGATACAAATTAATTTCTTGACTGCCCGACGCGTAGTATCTAGCATACAATTGGTTATGTGAAAAACAAGGATTTTGTTACGTTCAGTCCGCGCACTTGAAGTGATTGATCATGCACATTGTTGATGGTCATCGATAATGCAAGTCGAATGAAAAACTGCAGTCGTTTGAAATAAAAAGGAATTTGGTGGGGATAATGGGAATGCGTGGAGTGAGCACATTTCTGATAGACGTTTCTTTAAGGATAGTGTCACGCTTCTTGCCTCATATTGGTTTTTTGATTCTGATACTCGTGAACAGGTAGTATGTAAATGATGCCTTTCGGTTCTTGCCCATGTTGATCTGAGACTTTGAAACACGTGAATTTGCAGTTTGCAAACGATCTGCTAAATTGCTCTCTTGTCGTTCCTCGTTTGTTTATGAAACTCGATTTGGCTATTTTCCAGATGTTGCGCTGTTAGATCTATTAAGTGACGAATGATAGGAAACATATTTTTTGTCAAAGAAATCAACACGATATATATTTGTGTAATCAAAATATTGTTTGTAGATTCCCTTAATAAATGGAAAAATTACTATTTGCACTGAAAAATTTCCATTATATATAACTTACCTTGAGCGGCATTGAAAACAATTTTATTTTGTATGTGCGAGATCAACTCTAAATAATATGTTCGGTTTGCTGCAGACAAAATAGTGGGCACACTGAATAACAACTATTACGATATCTAATTATATCTTTCATAGAAAAAATATTCAGCTAG
>JAPMOQ010033701.1:351531-374683 GCA_026543055.1 Argiope trifasciata
TCAACTTCTTTTTAAATATGTAATATCATTATTTTCGCTTAGCTTACTTTTATATATTAATAACTTTCTTTTCTGGTTAAAATTAACTGCATTCCTATAATCATAATTTTTCATATCCCTTAAAATTTTAATTTCTTTTAAAATGCCCTTTTACTTTAAGAACGGAGAAATCACAAGCACGTAAAATGGTGCATAACTTTGTAATGTTTTGATCAATTGAAGCGCGAAATCTTTTGAACATATCCCTTCCACAAACTTTGAAATGAGTTTCTTAAGCAATTGGAAAGTCGGAATTCTAAGGTAAAATTTAAAAAAAAAAAAAAAAAAAAAAAAAAAAATGAAATCGAATTCATTAGAACATTTTAAAATGAATTTTCAACATAGGATGAAACGTAAATTTTGTATGCCTGGAAAGCACTGTGAAAGGCCTATTCATTGAAATTGACAACAATCCAAGACGTCCAACAAAAGAAAATGCCTCCTCTAAAATAAATTACTTCCCCTGTTAGGAGAAAAGTTAAGTTTTCGGGCATTCTTTACTGCTACATTGCTAATAAAATGAAAAGAAAACTATTTTTCTCTGTACTACATTGAAACGATAGTTCGTCATAAAATGTTTTCTTTGAAATAATTGGATTTATTTTTTAAGCCTAGGAAAATGAGTATCTGGTCATACGGAATACTGACTTTCACATTTTTTTTTTCCTCGTTAGAAATAACGCGAAGCGATGTTAAATAATTTTTTAAAATTTTTGTTTGGCTTCATGTCAATTACGAGTCATCTAACTTGCACTTAAGTGTACTCTTTAATTACTTTAAAATCCGCTATATATTTACATAGAAACTTTGCTAAATTAGTTATGTTTTGAAAAGCTTGTGCATATTGAAAATAAATTATGCATCAAATTTATATTTTCGGGAAAAAAATCTAAAAATTGATATACGCGAGTTTTTGTGTTTAGGTCAAGCTATATTCCAGAGAAAATAAATATTTAATTTCGAAAGGGCTTCATGCGTACTTGATAATTACTTTATATTAGAATATAAACAACTTATTATTAAATAAATACAATTACTTTTAAATTAAATTGAACACGTTACATCACATTTGTTTGGTGTTGATTATTTAAATGAATTTCATACAAATGAAATGAAGACGTAAAATTTTTGTCATGGATTCATACTACTTTAATTTTTAATTGATTTTTTTCTTAAATTTTTCCATTTGATTTGTGTTGCTCTTTTATATATTTGGAAAGGATATTGGATATTTTCAAGATTCCGAGTATTCGAATAATTGTGAGCTAAATAAATTATCTTTTGAATTTGTTTTCTCTAATTTAGCACTAAGCATGCCAATCTTGAACGAACTTCTTTCTACTCAAAATGAATTTTTCCTGCAGTAACTTGTTCTTTACCGACTGCTGTAAAAAAAGAGTTCGCAGGAAGTGTTCTCCTGATGAACAAACAGTACTCATGTTACTTTCTCTAGTTTATCAGCACTGGAGCATGACAATGCTTCAAACGTACAGGAAAACATGCTACACTTATGGATGATTCATGCTGTTGTATAAAAGCGACTTGTAAGAGCTGTTTACAAGCTA
Organism: Argiope trifasciata; assembly: GCA_026543055.1. NCBI lineage: Eukaryota > Metazoa > Arthropoda > Arachnida > Araneae > Araneidae > Argiope > Argiope trifasciata. Next base: position 353,136 of record JAPMOQ010033701.1, read on the forward strand.
TGCTTTGATAGTCAATTTGGCAATCGGTATCAGACATTGTGGGTATTTTTCTATTATGCTGATGCAAATCTCGCCAAGCAGACTTTTCAGCAACAGCACAGTTTCCCATTTTGGCGCAGGTGATAAAATGGCTGCGACTTTCTTTAAAAAGGTTACCGGAAGCTATATTCCATTTGGCAGTTGCATCATCGTTGGCGACTTTTCACTTGCGCCGGTATAATGGAAAAGTACCTCATTCTGCTACAACTCTGGATAATAAATAGTTTAAAATATTGAAAAAAAAAAAAAAATGAAATTTGGTTTTTGAAAATTCATTCTTTATTTATTGAAATGTTCATCTTAATAATTGTGCTTTCGTATAAGATGAGGACAATTGACATGGAATGATACAAATTGGAGTAAATTCCATCAAAGCAATTGGAGTCTTTAGCATTAACAAAAAAAACTGCTGGAATGTCATGCTTAAAAAATTTGTAAATTCATAAAAAGTAGACGACATAATGTTCACACTTTGAACCGATATCCCAAATTGCAATGCTATTTTGTATTTTTTACAATGAAAATAATATCTGACACACAATGAAAAGAATATTTTCTAGCATTTTGGAAATACTATTATATCGCATGTATGTTTGTAGTTTTATTTTAATAATAGTATCTGATAAACCTCAGTAAAAATTTTTATTAAAATTTTCTAATACAGCATGTCGGAAGTCTTTAAGAATTAAGAAGTGTTACATAAAAGTGATAGCTCTAAGTTAATAGCTTAAATATCAAGACAAAAAAATCATTGTGAAAATATACTTTTTGACAGGATAACATACATATAACCTATTAATAATATACACATCAAAGCCAGGGATATAAACATACTAATTCAATGTACTTTATACACATTTAGCCAAAAATATATTTTCTAGAAGACACGGCACATGCATTCGTTGGTGTTAATTCGTTCTTTCTACAAATTGTGCATTCTAGCTACTTCCAAGAAAAATATTTCATACACATACAATAAAAAGAAAGCAGTAAGATATCATAATATACTTATTAAAATGAAAATTCTCTTAAACTATAACATAGTTTTATAAACAATAATTTACTTTTTTGATAATCATATTTCTCCTTAATAATGTCTTATTTGTTGTGCTTAGCTACAGTCTATCATAAAAATACGAAAAAGTTAATTGTACATGTTTGCATTATGCTGCATTAAAAAGAAGGAATGGGCTTATTAAGTGATTTCACATATACTTACAAAAGCATAATAACTTATTAAATTACTTAAACCCTTAAAAGAATATAAATCTAGGATCTTTCAATTAAGTATTGTAATAAGATAATAAAACTGGCAGCCATATTTCGATCAGAGCTGTCACTTATCTCTTCCACGGAGGGGGAAAAAAAAGCTTCTTTGTAGTTAGGCATAATTACAAAAGATATTCAACAAAAGAATCAGTTACATAATATATTTTTCGATGCTTTCTTAGACTTGCACATTTTTTTTTTCTTTTTTAAAAATGCATGTTTTGATACTTTGTTAATTAGCTTACATTCAATACTTTCCACAATGAAATATTTCATCATATCCAGTTAACAGGTTAAAAGGGTCACTGTGAATGCCATAATACATATTGAATGATTCAAATTGAAGAATTTAAACTATTGAATATGCTTTTCTGTCTAGCAATATGGAAATAATATAGAATTCACAGAGTGGGAAATATAATTTTTAATCACGTTCTTATACATTCAAGAAATTTTACAAATTGTATTTAATGCATTTTTTTTTCAGTTAACTTAAATTTACTGATATCATGCAAGAATTTTGAAGAAAATAACATATATTTTCAAGTTACAAGGAAATTAAAAGAAATTTCCTAGTAACTTGAAAAGATATATTATGTAGAAAACAAGCTATAAACAAGCAAGTTTTATAAAATTCATTGAGTGATTGTCATATTACATCCAGGAAGTAGCTACAGTTTCTGTTAAAAAAAAAACTAACGAGTTCATACCTGTAGCTTTTTATATCTGATTTAATGTGCAATAATGTATCAAGAACTGAAATTCCATGTTACTCGAAGATACATTTTTTTATGGGCAATTATTTAGAATTAGGCAATAAATTATCCAAGGAAACACATTATTTGTATTAACAAAATAACATTGAAATATTTACAGATAAGCATCAATAAAAATATTACTTACCAGTAGTATATACAAAATGAAAAAAATAGAAATAGTGGGACATAAATATAAGCAAGGAATCTAGAGTTTTTTAATTTAAATTATTTAATAGGCACTAATATGTGAGGTTAAAGTATTGACAGAGAAAGAAAATTTGCATAAAAACATAAACAAAGAAAAATCCTTTAAAGAAAACTGTTTTAGTTGTAAAATATGATTTTGACGAACCTTTTTATAGAAAAATGGGTGAAGATATATATATATATATATTATAGCACATATAGCAACAATATTTCCATTATATAATGACATATTTTAAACTGAAAAAATCTTGGAAGTAGCATAACTTTTCTGAAACTTTACTTCTTTTGGTTCATTAATGATGGAAATTGAGAGCTTAGGATAAACAGAAAATACACAACATGAGAGATAATCATTTTTATTGTGTGATATCTGATTAACATTAATTCAAAAATATTTCATAATATAAATTGCAACTGTCTGGTTGTAACTATAAAAGACACAATTCCAAATAAATTGTTGATTACCACAGATAAATTGAAATTTTATTAATGGTATTATGTTTGCTATATTGATACTAATCTTATGTGAATTTTTACAAAAATTATTTTAGTTTTTCCATCATACCAAAGAAGTATAGCTCCAAGTTCTTATTCATAATTACATGCACAAACTTTTGATTTCCAATGAAAGATACACATCTCTAATTACAAAAAAGTAACTGTGTCCAGTTCCCCACAGTTTTCTTTCCTTTCCCAAATAACTTTTTGGTTAGGAAGAGAAAAGTGTTGAACATATTCCTCATAAAAATTGAAAGGCATTAATGAGCTTAGGTCAGGAAAATATTACAAACTAGTACATGAACAAAGTTTTATTTACTCTAACATGTGGGTAATATTATTGCATTATGTCTTTATCACAATGATAGAATTAATAGAAACATATTTACAATTAAAACTATCATATTTGCATAGTTTTAATAAAGGCATTCAACGTGAGTATTCTAATTAAAATAATGGGAAAAGAAACTTTGTTTCTGGTCAGAAGTAGGAATAAGTTTATTTGAACATATTCATTCTTATGAATAAAGCTTTTTATATTCTAACATGTGGGTAATATTATTGCTTCATAAGTCTTTATCACAATGATAGAATTAACAGAATTCTATTTACAATTAAAACTATCATACTTGCATAGTCTTAATAAAGGCATTCAACATGAGTATTCTATTTAAAAAATGGAAAAAGAAAAGAAAATTTGCTTATGATCAGAAATACCAATCAATTTATTTAAACATATTTGTTTTTCCAAAATTTTTCAAAGCTGCCAATATTTCTCGATCATTGTTTAGGTTTTGATAATTGACAGCCGCAGTAACAATAGCTTTATGGAATTCAGCTGGATTAGAATCATATTTTTGCATTATATTCTTTACCACTCTTTCCAAAATTTTTCTAGATTCTTCTTTCTGGCTTTTGACTGGCTCCTCAGCAGCTTTAGAAGGAGCAGCAGTTACAATTTCCGATTCACTTTCTTCATCAACTTCCATCTGTATATCAAAGGTTCCTGTTTTCATTGTTCCAGTAGCAATCCAAAATAATTCTTTTTTGATTATATCATCATTAGGCACAGAACTACTGAAGTCAACTTTTTTTGTAACACATACGGCGTACAAATGTTTGCATCGTGCACCATTCAAACCCAGGGTACAGGAGCAAACACATATGTTCATATCAACATAGTAAGATTTGCCACTTTTCACATTCTTAATTTCAAATTCTCCAGTAGGCAATAGTTGAGCAGTGAGGTCTGAAGTTTCTCTCATTTCAGGTTGAAATGAAGATAACAGAAAAGTTTCTAAAGTGTTATTAATACAATGAATGATTTTCTGTCTGTAATATGTTTCCATGGTATCAGTGTAATATTTTAAGAGTTGCAGTATGTTATAACATTTTGTTAGAAAAACCTTATCTTTTAAGATATGGCTTGCCATTTCTATCCCACTGATTTCCTTATCTTTGTCCAAGATCTCATTTTTGAAACAAACAGCCCAACGATCAGACAAGCTTTTTATTTCTTCAAAATGTAGTTTAAAATTTTCATACTTCTGAACAACTTCATTAGTATTAAGGGCCTCACTAAGCTCTGTAAACTCTTCAACAGTTTTAGTTTGCATAATCTTGTATGCAAGAGAAAAAAGCATACATCTGTCTGATTCTTCAATTCCATTTTCAGGATTCCACAGCCATCGCCATAGTTCATGAGACATATTATAAGCACAAAGCAAAACTGCACTTTCAGGATAAACGTTTTTCAGACTGTTTTGTAAAGCATCATTATTGGCAGTCAGAAATACTTCTGGACCCTGTCGACCAAATGATCCAAAAGCTTTATCTGGCAGTGTTTCGGCAAGTAATTTAAAGCCAGCAGTGAGAATTTCTTCACTGTCTGAAGTAGTAATAAGAAGACCCAAAGGCAAACCTTCCGTGCAACTGTATGCCATAACTACATAAACATAGCATCGGCATCGGTCCAAATAGCCTGAATTATCAACAAATACAACTTCACCAGAGGATTTCATGGAATGAGCTCTCTGCATCAACGGAGTTGACAAAACAACAATTATATCATCCCCAATCGTACTCATAGTAGCACTGCCTTTGGAAGCATTGATATCTTCTATTTCTTCTTTCAAGATGCTAACTACTTTAGTTTCATTCCAGTCAAACTCTTCTAAGAAGTTTTCATAAAATTTTGTCAGCCAGTCTATATTGGGACAAACATAAGCATCAGTTAATACCTCATCATATTCATCAGTATACTCTTCAAACAGATCTTTCTGATGTGTGGCTAGAGCCATATCAACTGTGTAACCACCTTTGAACATCTCTATAAACTTTTGCTTTACAACAGTGGATACTTCTTCAGAAGGAACAATATTAGTTTCAATTATATTGGAACCAATGCTATGGTTGTGCAGATGGTATAGAACAACATTGCATGGATATCCCACAAGTGATATATTATCTTGAGATGTAGGCATATTATATCTGGAAAAAAGGATTAATTTTTTTTATGAAGAAAGAAAATTTAAATTCAAGAAATGAAAAATGAAAAAACCCATTACTAATTTAAATATGAACTAAAAGTAAGCATTTTTAAAGAAAGCTTTACTTAGAAATGTAATATCTATAAATCAAAGGTTTGTGAATGCAAAGACAGGATGGATTTGTAAATAATAATTTGGCAATAATTTGCATGTTCAGACTGTTCATATACAAGCCTTAATAAAAAAATTATCATTTTAATTGAATAATTTTTAAAAAATGAATTTTTGATTGAAGCAGTTTTGATTATGCATTGAAAATGAGAAGTTAGGACAATTAAAGTGTTAGATAAGTAGATCCAGCTGAAAAGAATTAAATAGAGGCATAAAGAATGTCAATATTTTTGTATGGAGAAAAATTTCTGAGCCTTGGGATCACTAATATTTGCCACCAATTAATTTTCCACTTTGAAGTATAGGTAACTACTCAGAAATTTTTATCATTATTGCTTACCCATAACTTAAAAAGAAACATATTTGATTAAGATTCCTAACAGCAATATTTGTATAATGACATCTTTAAATTTCTGAGTTATAAGATGAACTAAATGATAAAAACTGCCAATACAGAATATTGCCAAAGGGGTACTAATATTGCCAATGAGTAATTATTTCAATGTTATAATTATTATGTTGGCCAATTTTGATTTTTAAATATCATAATATATATTTAACATTTACATTTATATATTTCTATGTTGCAAGAAAAGTTTAATTTTAGAAATTCATGAAAAAGTAATGTTAGAAACTCATGAAATTTGAAATAAAATAAAAGTTACTTTTAGTAATGAATGTATTTCTAATTTTTTTATTTCTAATAGTAACAACAGGAAATATATATATATATATAAAGGAAATAAATACATTAGCTCACTCTATGGTAGAGTCCATGCTCAAAAACAAAAGGCAGAAAGAAAAGAAAAAAAAAAAGAAGTTCATTTTACATTTTCCTCTCCTACCCTCAAAAGATGCTGTTCAATGCTTGAATTTCGCTATCATACTTAGAAAAGTAAAGGTAAAGTCCAGTTGAAAGTTGGTTATTGTCAAAACAGCTTTAATGAGCATCATAAAAGGAATGGAAAATAGTATATAATACCTAACTAACAAAAAGTTCTTTTGTCTTTAAATAACACACGTCTCTGAAAGAAGACAGAGTCCAAAATGAAATTTATTTGAACATGTAATCGTCTAAGTATATAACAATTGAATATATGCTAACACAAAACTTACATAATTCCATATTAAATAACAGATTGGAATGAAATTTGACATACTTATTTCTTAGCATCTGGATTAATTATGCCATTCTAAAGTTTTTCATGCTTACACACAAATAAATGTAACATATTACCATAAATCCCCCCACCCCTCCATTTCCAACAGATTATATACATACAGAATGCTCTTTTGCATATAATATGAAAACGATATAGATATAATGATTTGACAGAAGGTCAAATTAGAATAAGAAAAATTAAAAATCTGTTCTTTGTTTAAGAATTTGTAAAATTTTAATCTGTACTTATAATAAAGCTCAATGTGTGTGTGTGTGTGTTGGTGCTCTACAGACCAGACCGTTGGACCTACAACTACCAAATTTGGTACATGTATACCTTGGAGGTTCGGGAATGTGCACCTCGGAGCCCTTTTTTCGAATTTTTAATTAGAATTTGAATTAATTAAAATTCAAGCGAAATTTCGACATTTTCCCGCTATAACTTCCGAAAATATTATCGCACAAACATGATTTTTACATCAATTTAAAGATTAAAAAATTAGCTTTCTAATAGTATCTTTGTTTTAATGTATAACTTAAGCTTCTATTTTTAACGAATTTTTAAAGAAATATTTTAACCATGTTTTACAACAATATATTTCGGACAAAACAATAAAATTTAATCTGCACAAGCACATCAAGGGGGAAAAATTAGGTTTTATCAGCATGTTGCCATCCTATTGACGGAAGTTCAAATTAAAAAAAAAAACCCAACTATCATTACAAATTAAATCTAAAGAAATGCAACTTTTAGCACGTGACTGGATAAAATAAAAGAAATATAATATGTGACATTTTCTAAAATAAATAATAAACGAGCAAAGGGAAAAAAAAGCTTTTATTAAACTGTTGAAATCATACTGACAGAAGTTCAAATTAAAAAATAAATTAACCATAACTGCAAATTAAATCGAAAAAAAAAAAAAAAATGTAACATTCACCACGTGATTGGATGAAATTAAATAAATATTAAATGTTATGTTTTCTAAAAAAGAAATACAAGACAAAGGTTTCTATGATCATTTGCAACATCTATATCATTAATTTAGTAAATCAGTGTTACGTGACTTTCGAAGTTTAAGTATATCTGGCAGAGAAATTATAAAGAGAGCAAGGCACATATGTATTTAATTGAAAATTTTAGACCCCATTACTCTTGGCAAACCAGCTGGTCGCCAAAGGCGTCTAGTTAAAAATAAAGCAAAAACTTGTTTCTTCAGTTTAAACACATTTCTTGATGGTATCATAGGACTTAACTGAATTACAACCATATGCAGAAAATTGTAAGGTATAAATGGATATAAAACAAGCAGAGTTTTTAAAACTTTAAAAAAATACGTTGTTGAAAGAAATATTTTTCAAATTCAAATCTATTAATAGCATATCCAAACTTACCAGAGATGAGCACATATTTTCAATACTGAATAACAAACAACAAATTTTTTACGCATGTTGAACTTGATATAAATATCTCACATTTTTAGACAGCGATTAGTGAACAACAATATAAAATTAATGATCTACCATAAATTTAATAATATGTCATATTCAAAATAAATCCTATACCAGAGTACTCTTTAGATGGACTTTATTTAGAAATTCAGATGTTCATTCCAAATTTAGTTCTTCTTAAGGAAGTGGTTTGTAAATTAAAAACACATAAGCAAAATTTTACATAAAACCAAATAGATTTTTTTTTCTTCTTCCTGTTATTAGTCTAGGAAGTAATTCTGTTTAAACTTCTTCAGCATATGTTAAATATCATGATAAACATATACCTAGGATACACTAAGTTAAATGCATGTATCAATACTGACATGATTACAAACCTTGTTTTTTTAACTAGTTCCTTTCATACATAAATATTCCCGATATTTTTAAAATAATTACCACCTCAATATGTGAATTTTTTAGAGTAATCTTCCTGGGAGTAAAGCTACTTTATTATTAAATTATTTTAATAATTTAATTTTTTACATATATAACTTCAAGTTTGTACATACACATTACAGCTTTTTTTAAAATGTTCAGCTTGATTAGATATTTACTATGATTGCATATCATTTAGACATTCCACAAAAAGTATAATAAAACTTATGTTGTTGTAATATTGAAATAAGCTTACATATATTATATGGAGGATTAAAATCAATGGTTATATGATAGCATACCTGAATTTTGGATCAGCTCTGATTCTAACCAGCAATCTTGCTGGACAAGGCTTATCAGTTTTCATGCGATCATTTGCAGAACCATACATACAAACATACTCAGCCTAATGATTTAAAAATAAATAAATAAAATAAAGCAAATAAAAGACAATTTATAAAAATGTGGGAGGCCAAGTGCATATTGATCTAGAAATTTTATTTAAGAATATCAAAAATAAATGCAGCTTGATGAAAAAACTCTACAGTAAAAGAAGCTTCTAATGCTAAATTTTAATGGCTAAATTAGGTCAGAAAAGATTTTTGAAATTTGAAATAAGTGCTTTCAAAGAATAATTATTTAATTAATTTTACAGTCAATTATTCATTATATATATATATATGTATATATATATATTTCTAAAATCAATACAGAATTGCTTTTTTGAAACGTTTATGTATAAAACTGCTGACATATGCAGCACGGGAATCACTCTTTAAAATTATTATGAATATGCAATAATCAATGCAAATTTCACATCTCTTTATCAAACATTTTTACAGCAGAAATAAATTTAACACTCTATCTAACAGATATAAGTGAAAAATATCATTTCAAATGTTCTGGAGAGAATTTGCTGTTTCCTCTAAAATCAAATTTAGTCAAAAGTAGTCAAGTAATAGGCTTAACTGTCTCAAATTTTAATGGCACTATGACATATTTATAGAAATATTTGTTCACTTCTACCAAAACAACTATTTTACAAAAATGGTTTTTGTATTATCTTAAGACTTTCAAGGAAGAAAAGATTCTAGCCAAGCCTCTTAAATCTCACCAAAATAGCTAATATATTTTTTACTGGTATAGAAATTTTATTTTTTAAACAATAATTTATCATCTTAAAAACTAAAATTTGACGTCATTTGTTACCATGTATTCAATTTTCCTATATACTCAATATTTTAAAATTCCTTTTGATGCATTATCTTTTAGAAATATTAAGATGGCATTCATACACTTCTCTAAAAATATTCAACCATGGGCTTTTGCCAATCATTAGCTTCGTAGTAATATTTTCACTTTAGCTCCTATTTTACATATACACATTTTTTAATTTGCAGTAAACTGATTAGATTGAATTTATGTTTTTCAGTCATAACAAATAAAATTTTCACAAAAACATATTGAATATTAATTACTGAACAGTCTAAAAAGTCAATAATTTATGCAAATGAGCTAGTCACTAAAGGTGATTAGCATAGAAATAACATTTTATTACCTTTTAAGAAATTTAATTTCTCCCAGCAGCAAATTATTTTGAACTAATAAAATTCGTTTGGATCAAAATATTTTAATATTTAAAATATTTTAATCTAAATGTTTTTTTATCTGCTAATTAAAAATATACTTGGAAAAATGAAATGAACCATTTATTTAAATTTAAAACTTAAAAAGGAAAATACATAAATAATTATCAATTCATCTACTTGGAAATGAATGTCAAATGCAGAATAGATATGAGCATTTGGCACTTTAAAAGAAATGTTTTATTCTACAAATATTTTACAAATGAAAATTTGCCTACACTTTATTAATTCATATCATGTTACATTTATTGTAAAACCATTATTGTGCATATTTACTCAAAATAGAGATAAAAATTTAAGTAATGCTGACTTAATTGTTTTTGTTTAATAAAATTGTATACTAAAAGAAAAAATAATATAGTGTTCTAAAATATTTCATAAAAAATTTGTATCAATAGCAATAAAGAACAAGTAAAAACTTACCTTATATGCCAAGTTTTTACTGGTAGTTGGATAATTACGCAATAAAACATATGAGACTTTAGCTAATTTTTCATGAGCACTCAACCATTCTGTAAATTGTTCCTTATTAACAAGGGGAATGCGAGCTTCTACAACATAACCTTTACGATTATCACATTCAATATCCCTTATGGTTAAGAGACGAGCAGACCATTCAGTTGGAAACAATTTCTGTAAAAATGATAAAAAAAATTGAGGAAAATATATTTAAAGATAGAAATAACTGAAAATTAACAATATACTCATTTTTTTATATTCTTCAGTAACTATCCTGAACAAAGATCAGTAAATGGGAGATAGTATGAATGTTCTAAATAAGTGAACATGCAATTAGATGCTGTACAATTTAGAACTAACTTCAAATTACAGATTTGGACAATTTTTGTTCTCCCCCTTCTCTAAAAAAAAACAGAAAAATTCAATCAATACATTGGTCTTACATTAATAATTTCAGTACAAATAGCCTATTGTGCAATGATACAATATAGTTTCTATTTTACATAGTTAACTGTGAACAATATGCAGTTAAAAAAAATCTATAAACACAGAATTGGTTCATAATTGCACAGCAACTAAATATCAGCATAAACTTTTTTAAATCCTATTTTATATAAAAACATCACAAACAAAATAATTTCCAGTTAAATAAGTATTGTTTTTATTACAGCATTCACTTAGCATTATGCAAATGTTTTTCAATCTTACTTTATTCTCAGAATGGTAGAAGCTCTAGAAAACATCATACATATTTAAACATACAGACATGATACAAGTTTGAAAAAAATTGCTTAATAAAATAAGGGATTCCAGTAAGTTTCAAACATAAGTACAGACAAGTACAATAAGTATGATTTATCCATAAATAAAATGGATAAATTTATATAAAAAGTGTTTAAAATATTAAAAATGCATTGCAAAATTATTACATAAAAAATTAATTTCAGGAATGCTTAAATTTGATTCCAAAAACACGGAATTCAGCAGAAATATATCATACTTGATGAGATCAAAATAATCTTAACCCGCGAAGACGCGCGCTTCTGTTGAAACTCGAAGACGCGAATCGGGCTTCGCAGGCCCGGAAACGTTTTTCGTGAGAAAAACGCAAATAGAATTACATTTACATTTCCGAAAATCTAAATTGCACAAAAACATACTACTGAAAATATAAAATAATGTTTTTAAGATAAATGCCACTTTTCAAATTACAAAGAGTTTTAGTACAAAATATTTAAAATAGTTTAAAGGTTCTTTTCTCTTTAAAACTGAAAATTACAAAACATACATGAGACATAAATTATTGTTATTATTTTTATTAATAAAAATTGTTTCTACATTAGTAAATTAAAATAAAACTTACATTTTAGAGACATTTGCAGCAAACAACGCTGCTATGTTCCCCGCATACATTTTTTTTACAACTGGAACAACACATTTGGGATTTTCTGTCCTTTGTACTGGGACATACATGGCATCTTTTTCTAGAAATTTTTTGTTTTTTTTGCGGGGGAGTATCACAATTTTCATTACGATTACTATTCAATTGGTCACGCAATTGACATGGGAAAGTAGCCTGCATACTTCTTTCTTGGAGGTGGTTCTTCAATAAGTCTAATGAAAGATCTTTTATGAATAAACTTCTTTTTTTATACTGAACAGATAGCGTACTGGATGAGAGTAATAGAATACGAGAATTTATAGTAGCAATATTCAGCATACTGAAAAATATGACCATAGGCCATCTTTTACTTATCCTGGCAGTAGAATATGTAGCACACATTTCATCCACTACATCAACTGCGCCCTTTGTAAGGTTATAAAATGTGATAACCTCTGGTTTCTTTGCTTCTGCTGTAGAAGCGTCAATTGTACTATCATTATGCATTGAAGATAAAAGAACAACACATTTTTTTTTTTCGGCACGTAAGAAACCAATGTCAAATTTTTTTGGAATCCGAATAATGTTGAAATATTGTTCTCGTTTTTTTTTCCAGAAATGAATTCCTTTGGAAGCTCTCTTTTATTTTTTCGGATTGTTCCCACAAGTGTAATTTTTTTCTTTAAGAGGTCTTTTGCTAAATCATAACTTGTGTACCAATTGTCAACAGTTAGGTTGCGTCCTGAATTGAAAATAGGTTCTAGTAATCTCTTTACAATTTTGTCTGGGCCATTTTCAACATTATATGGTCCTGCTGGTTGAGTTCCTGCATAAATTTAAATTTCTAGGTTCCATGTATAAAATGTTCTTGCATCTACCAGGGCAAAAATTTTTATTCCATATTTTGCTGGTTTATTTGGCATGTACTGTCGAAATGAACACCTTCCTCTGAACGGTTCTAACTTTTCGTCGATTGTCACATATTCTCCAAGGGTTTGCAATTTTTGAAAATTTGCGACGAACATTTCAAAAATATTTCTGATGGGAGCAAGTTTATCCACTTCTCTTCTAGATGAACGATCTCTTATATCATCGAATCTGACACACCTCATCAGAAATAAAAAACGTTTATATGACATAGTACGGTGGAATATGTCAATTCATGTTCCATCAGTAGCCCAGAGGTCCCTTACATTTACATGAGAAGATTTGTGCAATCCACCAAAATAGAGAAGTCCTATAAACGCCTTTATTTCAGAATTTTTTGTGTGAAGAGCATCTCTTTCTCTTCCAAATTTACATGCAATTGATTGAATATAAATATTCGTGCACTCGACAATAATTGATATCATACTTTCATTAATCAGAAATGTCCAGGCATTTATTGGTGAGGATACATTTTTTGCTTCGCCAATATTTCCAGGCAGTTTTGAAATGATATTGTGAGCAGGAGTTCTCACATTTTTCCTTGGCTCCTTTTTATGCCATATCGTTATACCGTCTTTCCCAACGTAATCATCGGTGGATTCACAAACGCACACTTCACTGTCTGAATCTAGCTCCTCTTCAGAATTCGATTGATAATCACTAATTAATTCCTCATCAACAATTTCTTCATCTTCCTCATTAAGAGATTCTTCATCTGTTGAAACTTCAGCTAATAATTTTTGCAATCTTTCGCATTCCTCTTTATAACTCAAGTATCGAAACATTATTGCGACCTTCTCCTCTGCTTACAAAAATAGCTATGCGAAAGCTCGCATCGGGCTTTCGAGGCCCTCGCAGCTGTTTCTGAGAGCAGGTGTTCTATTTTCCGAGAAAAGAGAGGGGTAAATTTTTTAGAATGACTCGGGTCAGGTGGCAAATGACCTTGGACGCAGCTACTGGGAAATTTAAGTTTCTCCGCTGAAAAAATGATTTCATACAGAGTTTTTTTCAAGCGCTCGGGCCTCTGAGGCCCGACGCGTGCGCTCGAGGGTTAACTGCTTTTTACAAATTTTTATATCTTTTCTACTTCAATACAGCTCTTCTTTTATACTTTTCAAGGGACTGAATGACTAATGGAATAAACGGCAAGAATCTACTTACAAAAAATAAGTAACATCTATTTACAATACGTAAATAATAACAAATTAAAAGTTCACAAATGAGTATTATTGATATTCTTATTTCTAGTAAATAAAGATAAAATGTGAATTAGTAGCTGAAATTATAGTATTTTTGTAAATTTGCATATTCATCTGGCAATGAGGATTGTAAAAATTATACATTTTAAAAATTTACTATCATTTTATTGTTAGAGTAATATTTTATCAATTTTTATCAAATGTCTCATTACAAGGGGGAGCAGAAGCTTCATGCTAAAATGCAGACAGTTGTTATTTGAGTTAGTCTTCACGTTATGATTATATGAAGTATTTCTAATTGGTAACAGCAACATTTTACTTAAAAAATTTTACCACTACAACTGATAAGCATGATGTAAATTGAGTAGCATAAAAATTTAATGGTTTTCATTCATTGTGAGTAGAGAAAATTAACGTTGTGATAAACATTGTAAGCAAAGGAAAAATTTTAAAAACTAAAACATAAAAGCTGGATAATAACATATAATAAAAATGGGGAGTAAAATTCATTGCTAGAAACAATATACTTTTTATTAAAAATATTATTGACTTAGGAAAGAAAACATACAATAAAAAATAAGATTAGTTCAGTTGATCACAAATAGATACATCAGTATTTTGTCTGATATAGAAAATTATTAGAAAGTCTGATTAGTAAAAAAGCTTTAAAAATCATTATTAAAAGATGATCTCAACTAATAACACAGATAAATGAGTATATGTGCTAGCACTTTTTAAGCTATACTATTTCACCTACAGCTCCCAAATTTGACATTCATATATGCTTCAGAGATTTTCTTTAAACTTTAATTTAAAATTAAGCTGAATTTTGTCCTTTTCTCCAGATGACTCGATTTTCTTCCACTTTAAAAGCTAAAGAAGGATTATCTTGAACATTTCTATAGTTTACAAGATAAATCAGAATGTGAAGTTTCAATACTGCATGTCATACTGTGAATTCATAGACTGGTTTTTATCAGAAAGGCTCATGAATAAATACAGTCCAACATGTATAGGATAGTTAAAATAATAGAGCTTTAATAACTGATAATTTGACATAATCATAGCATGAAGTTATATCAAAATGTCAACTGAAATTATGCGTTAAAGTGTAGCACGGTGTGCCCCCGAGTTTATCGCCAATATGGTAACCCAACGGAGCTTTCTTACAGTAACCCTAATTCTGTTTTGTTTACTACAGCAGTTTATTTACAATAGTTGAGTTGGTCAGGAACTACAACTGTTTTATAATAAATTTAATATTTAAAATATCGATTTCAGATTATTTACATTTTGCTTATTTATTTAATTTAAAATTTATTATACAAAGAAAGTTTAGAATAAAATTAATATTAATTAAAATAACATTTATTTCTTTTTTTGTGTTAATATTTAAAAAAATAATTTTTTGTTTTCACATTTTAATTATTACTATGCGAATTCGCAAATCGTCTGCGTTTTCGTATTCAAAGAAGTCTGCCATGGAATTATTCGCAGTTCTCTTAATTCTTTTGGTGTCCCAATGTTTGGTTCCCGCGAAATATTATTATGTCTGCAATCGTACAGGAGTGGATGTTTGGTAGTTGGGATTGTAGGATGGAATGGATGAAGGGGGATTGGAATATTTTTTTATGAGTTGATGAAGCTTGGAAAGAATGCTTTGAGTGTTATGAAATGTTTATGAAAAGATTAAATAAAGCAAGTAAGTACATTAAATATTAAAAATTCTGTATAATATTCGTTCCTATAACATCATTTATTCTGACTTGTAACATTATTATGCACTATTCTTTAATCCACACCGTCCATTTGTTCAATTTGCTAGCGAAGCTACTGCCTTCCCGCTCCGTATGAAAGCGAAGCCCTAGGATGTTTTTTAAAGTTAAAATATACTGCCCGGTGCCTTCTACAGATGCCTTCGGCATCTGTAGAAGGCACAGGGCAGTATTAAACAAATAATTATAATTAGTTAAACATTTTAAATAAAAAGGCGGGAAATGGCAACCGTAACTGTTCCGCGGAACAGTTTGTTTATTTTGTCCGCCATCTTTGTTGGCGACTTGGCATCCTTGGCGCAGCAAGGGGCACACTATTCTACACTTTTACCAAATTATGTATAACCAATATCTATGGCAAACCAGCTGGTTGTTCTAAGGCATTTGATAAAAACTTTAATAAAACTTACTTTAGGGGGAGCCAAAACTTCAAATTTTGATGGAACTGCATTGGGTGCTAAAAATCTATGACCACAATTCTCAACAAATTGATCATCAGTAAAATGAGAGCTACATAAAACATCACTTTTAGTTGGAACCCATTTATCCTTTTTCATTGCAGCTAGCCATTTTGTAAGTAGATCAGGTTTTGACAAAGGAAATCTGCAAAAAAGAAAAAAAATCAGTCACAGCTAATTGTTTTAGAAAAATTATAAAATATACAAATATATTTACTAAAATGAATGTAAATACAAATGCACAAAGCTATTAAGATACCAACAATACAAAGAGAAATCACAAACCCATTTGTTTACATCAAGAGTAACAATTCTGTTCACACACAGAACTGCTTCTAGAATTTTGATGTTCTCCAAAATAGCATTTTGCAACATGTAATGAGTGTGTTATTATCACAATCTGTGTTTGGTTCAAAGTATTAAATATCATTCATAAGAAAAACACATGATGCAGATATAGCATATATAAATTAAAGACAAATTCTTTAGAAATTTAATATTTTCATCAATTTAAAAAAATTTCTTTTGTCAAAATTATCAACAGTTCTACTTGCATCGAAAAGAAAGTTTAATCCTGCATATAGCCAATGAGCTATTTTCAAACAGAGAAAAAGTCAAAGCACAATTTTAATATAATATTTTTCTGTTCTTTAAGTGCATGTGTTGTTATGGTGAACAAAAACGAGAATCAAGTTGCCAAGCGCAACAAATGACTTAAGAGGCAGAAGTTTGGTGGAATTCTGCATTATTTGGCAATTTATCATGGCACTCTGCTAATGGAAAAGTACAGATAATATTTTGATACTACAAAAACATATTTGCAAATTTCAAGAATGAGAAAAAGAGTATAGTTTTGATAATTTTTGGTACAAAGAATTAAAAAATCTCATTTATGAACCTGTCATAATAGCTATTACGTTTTTCTGAAAAAGTATCACAAGCAAATACTTCTACACACAGTAGAATGCCAAAAATGAAAGTACAATTACTTGTCATTACTTCATCTGCTCATGAACTAATTCCCTATCCTGTCCATATTCCCTAATTAGAAATTTATTTCAACTGGAGAGAGACATCTGTATTTATAAAAGAGAATATTCAAGCACATAAAATAACAATGTTCAGAGTTCACCAATTACTACAGTCATTAATTAAGAATGAGATTTAAATCACTAAATTTTAAAAACATGAAACCCAAATATGCAGAAACAAAATTATAGTCAATTTATTTCGATATATTTTTTTATCTTAACCAGTGCTATTACTAATATTTTTTAATAGCCAATTAGCATAATATTTTAATTTTTCTTCCTCAGAACACTGCAAACATCAAAATATAACTTTTGAAATCCATGCCCCATCTTGGAGAAAGTTGGCAAGGCAGAGCAACTCTTTCTTTAGAAAAGTTATAAATCGAATATCTCTAACGAGGTGACACATATAAAACATATATTTATACATACGTGTTTTATATTTATACACATGTGTTTTATATTTATATCAAGAAGAAAACTATACTAAGAACGAAGAAGCAAGAGACACAAAAATATAATATACAAGAATCGTATTTTTTAATGATGAAGTTAAAATATCTCCCAATGTATACAAGACGCGGGAAAATAGGTTACCAAAGTTTATTTACAAGAAATTCAAATTCCACAATGTTAGAATATTTCTGTACTAAAATTGAAGAGAATTGTATTTAATTCAATAATTGCTAAAGCAATTCAAAAGAATATTTTAAAAAGTAGCAACAGTTTATAAGTTTAAAAAATTATTTTTTTATGAGGATGCAAGAAAAAATACCGGTGAAAGGAAATTCCTTCGGTGGTATCACTTATTTTATGACTGCAATTATACGCTGAACATGTAGCATCAAGGAGAATAGAGTTGCTTGCATTTGCGTTCTCAACCTGCATATTTAACTAAATAAAATTTTAATTGAATGGAAAAAAAAGTTGCATCCAACATTCGATAAAGAGCCAAAAAACAACAACAAACTTAATGTTGCCACTCACTATATTTTTAATTTCACATTACACACCGCAATCGTTCTTCATTACATTTTCAATAATATTCTAAATTTTTGTACCCACAATATATAATTACTGGAAATTGAGACCATTTAATCTATACGAAATTTTACGTCATCATTTCTTTTATCGTAATATCTTTAATTTCTAATTTCATATTTAAAATCTTTCTTTAGTAAACAAGGAATGGCAGTACTTTTACACATACTTTGTGACTTCTTGTTTTTATTTTATTAGATAGATCAAATCAAGGTAATATTGTGCTTCAATAGGACAATTTCAGATAAATTTTAAACCTTAAGTGAGCTTTTTCATCACTATAAAAGGGTAGGTTTCATCTTTGATTTATATTCCGGTATTTTAATCCAAAAGATTAACTGCTAAAAGTATATATAATATTGTTTTAAAGATGGGAAATGCACCAAGTAACCGAAGAGTTACAGTAGTGAATGATGATGTTGTTGGAGTTGTTCAAGTATCTGAAAGTGTTGTTAGGAGATTACGAGGTTTACCTGACAAATCTGCAACAGATTCCGAACGAGGTTCGGCCCAGGAATCGCCAGCTCCTCAGCCGGTTCCAGAGATAGTCCATCGTCCTCCTCCAAGTTACATCCCATTTGCTCCACCAGAACCTTATTCTTCAACTTTAGAACAGAGGCAGAAGTATCATGAAGAATTTAAAAAGGCTGAAAAATCGTGGAACAACCGTATCCATGAACTTGAAACCCAAAATCGGCAGTTGTTTGAAACCGCCAATGATAAGTTTACAGTCACTGTGAAAGAAATTGAAGAAAAGCATATAAAAAATTCTTATGCTCCTGTATGCCCTGATAAACAACAACAAGTTTCGATGTGTTACAAAGCAAATACGAAATACCCGTTACATTGTTCTCGTGAAGTAAATGATTTTATGGAATGTGTAGATAAAGTTAGGATGACTGCTCTTTCTAAGTGATTGTTTAGTTCATAATAGATGTATTGAAATTAATGTGAAAGCCACTATAGATTTATATCATTACTGTCTTTTATCAGAATTTATTTGAAGGAAAGTATAATTAATAAACATAAAATATATTTCATGCTTTTTGTTTTTATTGACATGTCAAAAAATTAGTTAATGCTTTACAACATATTAATATATTAGATGGTTGTATATGTTTTAATGTGGTGTTAAATTGAATGTTTATAAGTATCAATAGATTAAACTTTTCCTCAATCAAAAATATAGGAATTTATAAGGAGTCAGTAATAAAATATAGTAAAGATTATTAAACTTCCTCCATTTATAAATGTTAACATAATCATTTATTAAAGTTTTGACTCATTTTCTGTCTGTACATTACATGCATTTCATATTAGATCGGAGAAAAAAATTAAAATGCATTGATATAAAAGCATGGCATGGTAAATTTTAAAAATATATTATATAGTTATGCTTCAAAAGATTATAAACTTTGTTTCTTTTTAATTGTTAACATTTGTTGGATTGAACTTTGAATGAACGATGATCAATTTAGTATTTTTAGCTTTTAAAAAAAAACTTTCTGAAATTATTATCAGAGAAGTCATTAAAATGATTAATGATAGTAATATACTTTAATTGTTTAATTCAAATGTCTATAAATTGTTATTTTGAAATAATTTTTAAGACTATTGTTTTCTTTTTCCAAATTTAAAATATAATACATAAAATATTTTTCTATACTATTTGCAGCTTGTTTTTAAATTAATGTATTCAAATTATAAATTTAAAGAGTAGTTTCAACTTCTACAAATAAATTTGGTTATTATTTGATTATCAGATAAGTCAAAGTTTATAAAAATAATTTTTTTAAACTTTTAATAACTATTTAATAAAAAAAAGCTAAACCTATTAAAAAAAAACCTTTCTAACTTATATAATTCAATTTCTGTACATACATTACTACTCAAGTTTCAGTTTTTGGAGGTAAAAATTTACACTGATTTTAATGATTGTATTTAGTTCTTTGTAAACAGTAAGTTAAAGCTAAAGAGATATCTTAAGATAAGGTGACTAATAAATACTCTTACAAAAATATAAGCATGAAACTTTCCTCTGTAGTTATATAATAAAATATTGTTTCAATTGTGTGCAAGTTTTTATAATATCCATTTGAATTGTCAAGGTGCTAATGGCTATTCTTTGTTGTTCCTATCATAAAATCACACAAAACTAACCATTCAGTGATCTAATTTCAAAATAATACATATTTTAAATCTTTCTGAATTAAGAGTATGTGGCAAGTTGTTTCACCAACTTTTAAAAAATGATTCTTTAAATTTTCGGTAAAATTGAAATTAATTCTTCACATAATTTCTTAACTGAAAAGCATATTGGCTGTTCCATCATATAACATACAATTTTTCACTTTCTTTCAAGTGCAGAGATGTTTCACTTTATTCAGTATCATTTTGCTGTACTCTTTATTGATATTTATCATTAAGTTTTTAGAGTTGGATAAATGAAATCATACAATTTTTTAGGACATATAAATTTGACTAAAAAATTTATTAATTTAAAAAACTAAAATTATAACATGCTGTTTTTATATAAATGATGTACTTTTCAGATAGTAAAATAATTATTAAAAAATACTATGCTTATTAATGAATCAACTTGTACATTATTTTTGTATGTCTTTTTAAGAGTTTTAACATTGCATTTTAAGCAATAACAAATATTTTAAATTTTAAATAATACAGCTGTAGCTTAATTTGAATATTTTCTTCATAGGTAAGAAGAATTCTTATCTGTGAAGTCAGACTTTACAGAATTGATTACTTGGAAGATAAAAATATATAAGAATATATACTGCATTTCCTCTTCTGATATAACAAATTATGTTGTAAAGGTGAGATGTAAATTATTTAATATTATTTTAACATTTTTTATAGACTATTTCATTTTAATGACAAGAAAAACTAGAGCACACATTTTTTATTTTCATATTCTTGGGAAAATACTGATTTTAAGACAAGGAAACCTTGAAAAAATTGCCATTTCACCATGAACAATAGAATAAATTTGTCTATAATATTTTTTTTAATTAAAAATGAAAAATTAATAATTAAACTGCATGAACCTATATTATATCTCAACTAAAAGGCTGATTTCGTTCACTGCTTCATATATATTTTTTATAACTTATAAAAAATATAAAACTGTTCTTATATAGAAAAAAATATT
>JAPMOQ010033701.1:374693-399636 GCA_026543055.1 Argiope trifasciata
TAATCTATTATTCAAAATTTTGAAAATGAAATAATAATAAAAATAATAATTCAGATGATAAAAATACAAACTTAGATGAATAAGGCATGCTATATTTCATTTTT
This sequence comes from Argiope trifasciata, assembly GCA_026543055.1. Classification (NCBI taxonomy): domain Eukaryota; kingdom Metazoa; phylum Arthropoda; class Arachnida; order Araneae; family Araneidae; genus Argiope; species Argiope trifasciata. The sequence goes on from JAPMOQ010033701.1 coordinate 374,798, forward strand.
AGAATCAAATTTTATCATTGAGATTAATTAATTTTCTTTTATATAATAATTTTGCAATATTTTTAATACTTTATGCACATTTTGTGTCTTTACTTTATCATTAAAGCTTGTTTATTCACCTTATCATTTAAGCAGTCATACTTTTTTTACTTCTTGGTGTTTGACATAATTCATTATTTTATAGATGCCACCTTTTTTTTTCTCCCATCCTGCATGGTATCTGTCAAAGGGTTTGGTTTGTTAAAATGTTAAAAATATTGGATATGTAAAATTTTCTTAGTATGTCTTGCCAGATATTATAATATGTCCTATGTAAAACTTTTGGAACTTCTGAAAGCCAAAGCACAAAAAACATGTTTATAATACTTTTTTTAAAATTTCAAAGTGAAAAAATAATATAAACATATATTATAGATTCTGCTCATTACATAACTAATGCATTACATTTTAAACCAAATTGTTCAAACAATTGTAAAATATACATGCTACTTTAACAAAATAATATAAAAGAGCAACAAAAGGATTAATTAATTCATTTTTTAAATGTGCTTAAATAATTCAGGTATTAGTAGTTAAAATTTAAAAAAACTTTAATTGCATTAATTTTGAAAATGTAAAGGAATAAATTTTTATGCTTTTAAAACCTTTCAAAGTTGTAAAACTTAAATTCATTATAAAGTAATGAAAATTTTAATTTTATCAGGAAATGCTTTATTTATTAATTATTAATTTTTTTAAAAAAATAATTTTCTTTTTTAAAAAACACTATAAACATCTTGTATGATTTATTTATATACTTCTATGATATAAGTTGATTTGGGTTATAATATTATTAAATGCAGGTATAATGGAAATGTACTTTTACAGAATATCAGGTAAATTAGAATTTGATATAATTTTAAAATGCTAAAATATGAATTAAATGTTTAAAAATTTATTTTGAAGGCATTATTTTAAATGAACAATCCTAATGTAATATTGAATTAATCTCAGTTTTTATCACATGAGATGTGGAAACATTAACTGAACTTTTACAGCCTGGACTGAAAAATCTTCACTATCCAGTAGCATAGTATAAAATCTCTAATCTCCAAGTAGCATATAATTATAAAATACTTGTAAATCTTGGGAACTATTTTTTAAAACTAGTTTGAAATATTTTTTTTTCTGATACTGTTCAAAACCTAAAACTTCAGCAATAATTTTGTAATGGTATTTTAAGAAAATTTACTAATAAATAAGAGTAACATGCGTTTGATTGGAACATGAATAATTGAAAATGTCATTTTAATTGCTTGGCATGTTTGCCAAATGCATGATGCTGGTATTCCCAACAGTACTTATGCCCAGTTATTTATGATATAGAAGAAAGCATTATTATCTAAAGTTAATTATTTTTAGTTCAAAAGAATTAAAATTTGTTTAAATGCAACTCTTTCAAATCCATTCTAGAAGAAATTCATTCAAGATTCTAATATAGTTGAAGTTCTTTTATGTGTAAGAAGCAAATGCAAATATAAATTGTAATTCTTCGACTTAAAAATGATATTCATTCTTCTTGTTTTTAAATGTTTCCTAATTTGCAAGGACTAATTTATATTTCAAGTTAGCTTATTAAGTTGATAAAGAAATTATATACACATATATAAGCTACAATTACTGATAAAAAAACAAAATCAAACACTGATGCAAATTTAATATTTATTAGAGAGGATTGGATGATGGAAATTTTGTTCAATCTGATGTGGTTGTATTGGTAAGGGTTGAAGAAAAATGTGATAATTCTTTTTTTGGGTCTCTTTGTTTTATGTCAATGATGAATTTTTGCTGGAAATAGATTTAATTAGTATTTTATCAATGTTTTTAAACAAAGAGCAAAGTTTCTACCCAATAGTAAGAAAAAATACTGATATTTATAAACTTTTGGTTTTTATATTAAGATATCTGCCTTAAAGAATATTGTGCAGTATTTGAAATTTTTTTTAAATGTATAGGCTCATCTGTTTTGCATGTAGGTCAATATATGTGAATAGAATCGATAATTTCTATTTTAGTGATTAATTGTTAAGCAATAATTTGTATTTTGTTTTTAAAGAAGTTTGATATGGATTAATGGCATTTCAAGCTTAGAAGCTATATTTAACTTTTTGTCTATTTGTTGTAAAACATTAATTTTTTTTAAAAAACTGCACATAAAAAAAGGACCTCCCCCCAAAAAGTTGCTGGTTTTTTAAAAAGAGGAAATATAATTGTATTTTTATAATTGTAATTGTAAATATATTTGTATTTATATTTGATTTGATTCTGGGAAGCTTATGTTACTCTTTAAACCAAAATAACTTCTAGATATCTAGTTTTAGTCACCATGGAATAATTTGGTTCCTACCTATTTCTAATAATAATTAGAATTTTGGATTCTGAGTAAACATTTCATTACATATTAAATTAAAAAAAGTAAAGAAACAAGTGCCAGAAGATGCTTTTATTTCACTGCATACTGAGTTATATAATATTTCTTAGAAGAAACATTGTTGAGAAAAAAAATTACATGATACATATAGACAAGCTATATGAATTCAAACTAATGACTTTCATTAACTAATAATTAATATTTTTACCAAATTACAAATTTTATTTGATATTTTCAAAATTTCCATTTATAATGTATATAGATGTAAAGCTAGTTCAAATAAGTAATGCATTTCTTTATGCAGAAAATGGCACCTTATTACTTTTAACTATTAAATGTGTTGTTTCTTATGGCACTTGCGATTGGACAAGTCCGCTGTTATAAAGACTGATTTAAGCCAATAGGTAGAGTCTGTTGATTTTTTCATTAGTGCCATCTAGGAACCAAGAATATGATTTTGCCACTCGCACATCACAATCCATTTTATAGGGCAAATTTCATTCACTCATCTACAGATCCTAATTTAGACCTCAATCAGAGAATGATTACCTCTGAACAAGTACCCCCAGTGGTATTACTCTCGACATAGAGAACTTTGTGACCATGACAGATTTATATGTGTGTCAGTCACCACCATACACGAGGAATCTTCAGCTGTAAAGTTCGAACTCTCAACCTGACAGACGCGAGTCCAATGCTCTACCAACCAGGCTATCCCAGCCTAACTATTAATTGTAAAAGCAACCAAGTAAACTTTTCAGAGAACAATTTTAAATGCTAAGCAAATTGCATCTAGGAATTATCCACAAATTATCTTATCAATCTGCTCATGCATTTTTTTTTTTTTTTTTGGTTTAGTTTCAGAGGGTTCTCGAAAAATTATTTTCTCATTAATTTTTTAGTGATGATATTGTAATTTTAAAAATATTTCATAACATTTCAAATCTTAGCTCAGTTATAAATAAATGCATAAATATCTCAGATTCCTCTTAGTGTCCTAAGAAATGACATAAAATATTTTTCCTTTATTTTATCTTTACCATTCAATCACAGGTTTAACAATTGATTATGTATTAATTATTGAATATTTGGTATCATGCAAAAAAAAAAGAATATCAAGAACATTATAATTAATATATGAGGAATGCTAGAGATTATATATCCTAAAGGAACATGAGCTATCTTTTTATATCACATTTGATCTAACATTTATACTAGTAATGAAGATTGATTTGTTTGTGCATTTGTTGTCTTTCAACAGGCAGTATTTTCTAAAATTATCAAACTTGATACATATATACTTTAGAGGGTGGGCATGTGAACCTCTGGATAATAAAAAAAAATTACTGGGAATTAATGGAAGAGTAAGTAAAATTGAGACATTTTTCCATCATAACTTCTGAAAATATTGCAACACAAAATGATTTTTTTATCTTAAAGCAAACAAATGCACAATAAAAATCTTTTAATAATTTTAATTTAATATTTGTGCACATTTTTTTTTTTTTTTTTAATTTGGAAAATTAAAAAAAAAAATTCTGCTTTATTTTTAATAATTTATATTGTTACCTAATATTCAAGCAATTTTTATTGTTTCATCAAATATTTGATTGCTTTATTTTCTGTCATTCCTGAAAGAATTCTGTTTAACTCCTGTAAAATTCACAAAATTGATAAAACACTTGAAAGTTCAAATATAGATAACCAGAATATGGAAATGGATCTGGTTTCAATTAAAAAGGCTTATGTGCACAATGAGCAAAAAAATGTATAGGATATTTAAAATAATTTCAATATCTAAAGATTGAACAGAATCATGGACATGGAGCTATATCTAAATAATTAAACTGACATTGAATATTACCAATATCCAGTGAATAGCTGATGGTTACCAAAGGCAACTCATTGATTAATAAATCCATGTAACTGTCATATTTTAAAATTTACTTATCTTACCTACCTAACTATTTTGGTGACTCTAAAATTTGCAATTTCCACTACAGTTGTAGAATTCAACACATTATAAAGAAATAATTTGTTTCTGTTTCTTCTATCAATTTGATGCACTTATATTTATTACTTATGGGGTGATTTTGCTTCAGAATTTTCATTTTCTCAGGTTTTTCAATTTTCAGAGATTATCTCTCTATTCCAGTTTTAGAGTAAGCAAAAAATATCACTATGATATTGAAGACATTTAAATTTTTTGGATTATACCTAATTTAAGAAAATGTCAGATCTTCTTATTGAGGTAAATTAGTGAAAACTCCATTTTTCAAAAACATCTCATTAATTATTATACATGCAATAATTTTATTTCCCTTTCATTTATAATTCCACATTATTTTAATCGTCATATCACATTGATAATTTTAACATGTTTGCAACCAGAATCATATTAGGTCCACATGATTTTCTTTTTAAGGAATTTTGAATTGATCTATAATAATCTAAGTATAAAATTTCTCAATTTTAAAAATTAATTTTTAAGGGACAAAAAAGCAATGTAAGGAAATTAAGCTATAAAATTGTAAAATATTATCTGTATCATAATGTTTAGTGATTATTTTCCATTTTTATAATTCAGTATTAAATGAATTGCATATAATTGTTAGTAAATATCACTTTAGTAATAAATAACCATTAAAATTAAGTTTAGTGTATATAATGAATTTTAATGCTCTATTCTGCCCATATGTTAGAGCATACTTTTCTTTCTTTTTTAATACTTTATGTCTTTAGTATTAATAAATTACATTAATATTTTAGTACATTAAAATATTAATGTAATTTTTGAAAATATGTCAAGAAATATGCATTCTAAAGATTAGACTATTGAATTTTTTTTCATCAGTCTTTATCGATGGTGTCAAATAGCACTCTTGTTGCTGATATATTTAGAAGGTGTCCTGTTGTGATTCTATCCAAAATTTTATTTTTAAAATCTCTAATTGTTATTTTAGTGTTGTTTTAGGATTTAATTCTTTTGCCTTGAAATTATATATTGCACCACTTATTACATCTAAATTATAACCATTTTCATTAAAATGTTTATTGGAACAATTCAAACAAATTTAAAGGATTGTCATTTTTTTATGTTCAGAAAAATATTTAAAATCCACATTGTTCATTCAAATAATACACTCCATTTTATTTCATAAGTAAATTAAATAATTAGTATTTTATTATTAATGATATAAATTAATTCACCAATATTGTAGTTAATTACATCTAGGAAAGTCCTATTAATTCTACAAAAAACATAAAAATTTAGATGGCCTAAATAACTATATAAGTGTTTATGTTTTTAAAGATATATTGAGTATAATAATGAAAAATTTTTAATTTCAGGATGGGCATGTTTTAGGATAGGGATAACTGAACTCTTGCTCTACTAAAAAATATTTTTAATGTATAACAAAAAAAAAAAAAAAAAAAAAAAAAAAGCTCGACTGTTCAAGATTCTTTTTGTAAGTTTGTTAACCTTAATTCTATCCATTTCAAATAGATGCAAAATGATTTACATACCTGGACTCTCTTTAAATCGACTTCTTCCTTTCTTAATTAAGAATTTTCCCTTTAGAATTATAATTGTAGTTGACTTCGCCAACTTACTTGTGCCATGCTAGCGATCAGCAGACTTGTAATAAAATGTTTTTGTGAAAATAGACAATGGCATTTAAGAATGTATGAATAAATACATTACATTTAAAAAAACATAAAGCTTAAGAAATTTTTAAACAATTAAAAAATAATAATTTTTAGATATTATTTAAGACATATATTATTCAACCAAGAACAACGAGAGTTAATAAATTTGTGATCGTTCATTAATGCAAGAGACTATATATGTTTTTAAATTCTATAAATGCTATTTCAATTTTGAAATTTGTTAGGTTTTTCATAATGAATGATCTATGTTAATATTTATATAAGAAGAAAATTTTTAAATATGGAATCGAAAATTCAGTGTAAATATTTTTAATTTTAAATTGAAGTGAAAATCATCTGCAAGATATATGCTTTCCCCTTTACATTTGTGTAATATTATAAATTTCTTCAAAATATTGCTTTCTAAAATCTGTGAATATTTGAGGTGTTAAACAAATAAAAATAATTGTTCATCTATATGATTTTTTTCTCTGAAAATTGTATGATTACATTTTACAGTTATAAATAATTCTGTTCATTGACAGCAGCAATTCCTATTATTTTTTTTATTTCAGGAATATCATTTGTTTTACAAAGTTTGTGAAAGTCTTATAAATATGCCATCTCTTCTTAACCAATCTATAATCAAGGTAGTAACTTCATTTTTTCTAATATTCATGTAAAATTATAAAATGTTCAAGTGATTATTTGCTGTGATTTGGTCAATTTAATTGTAGTTATTGTTGGTAAACAAACAAATAAAGGCAAACAAAATCTTATTTTTGAGGCTCACTTTCTTTTTGAATTAAAAAACTTTATTTGTTTCTGTTTTTTTTATTCTTTATTTGTTTTTTTTTTTATTATTTTAAAATTATTTTTTCTGCAAATTTACTTTTAATAAATAATTCTGTTTTTCTTTCTTTTTTTTTTTTTGTCAAAGGTATCTCAACTAATTAAAAACAAAACACTTAGTGTATCAGAATTATGCTCAATGTGTCTTAAAAGAATCAACAAAACTAAAGACTTGAATGCATTTATTACCATCACAGGAAGTATTGCTGTTGAGCAATCAGCATGGGTACAGAAACGAATAGAAGAAGGTAAAATTCTCTATTTAATATTTGAATTTTAAGTTTAAATTCTTAATCTGTGAGTTTTTAAATATTTTTGCACTGTTGAATATATAGTATTATATTATAAAAATAATATTCATTTAAATATACAAAATGCATAAATAACCTTTAATGCAATACAATTTTAAGAGAAACATATTAAAAAAGAAATGAATGCAAATATATTATATTGACTTTTTTCTAAAATAAAAGTAAAATATTTGGAAGTAAATTTTAAATATGCTTCCAATTTAAAATACTCATTATAACATTGATAGCATTAAAATATAACTCATAAATTAAAGTTCATTTTAATGTCAAGATATAATTAATTTTCATAATTATTTTAATCAGGTTGAAAACCTGTGGTAGTTTGTTAAGAAATCTGAAGAAATAAATGCAACATCCAAATTTATTTTTAATTTGTTGTGTCTAAGTTGCCAATGTACATATTTAATCTGTCAGCATGGATCAAATATCATTATGGTAATGTGACACAGAAGGTGTAAAAGTGAGATGTTGGTTCAAGTTTCATCCTTGATTTTGGATCATGGCTTAAAGCCTACCCATGTGGCCTTAAAATCGAATTTTAATTTTGTTAAATTTATTAAATATTTCCATTTCAGGATAAATTTTTGAATTGATTCCTCCCCCCCCTTATCCCGAGTGAAAAATCTACTAAGTGTGATGAACTAGGACAAAGTTAGTAGTAAAATGGGCAACTTTTTATGCATACATTAACATAACTGCATAGTATTGCAATTAAAATTTATCTCTTCTTTCTGTTTTTTCTAAATATTTATTTAAAATGCTAAGGATATTATGAAAATATGTATGAAAAATGCATTACCAGTATGAAAAATGTATTATTAGGTTGTTCGGAAAGTAATTTCGTTTTTTCCTGACAAAGGATTTAATTGCATTTTTCGCACCCAATTTCATACTTAAACCGCAAAATCATTTTATGTTTTAAGAGCTGATATAGCAAGGCTTGAGTGTGAAAAAGTGCAGCTGATTCTTCGCAGTAGTTTTTGGATGGTGCCCTTTTAAATATGGAGAGCAATAAACAGCATTTTTGTCATTTTCTTCTTTTTTTGCTATATAAAAGGTAAAAATGCTGTCAAGCCAGAAATAAATTAGCCAATATGTGTGGAGAAGATGTGTTAACAGTACATCAGTACCATTTTTTGCAGAAATCATTCTCTAATGCATGCATTATTTCACATAATTACTGTAAAATAACATTTGAATTAAAATAGTTATTCAAACGTAAGTTTTTTAAGATTTGTAATTTTTTTATGTTAGAAAGAATATTTTGTTGACTATGTATTCAATTAAGAAATGATATTTTTATATTTATTTGTGTGTTTTTGCTTCTTTGTCTTAATTTGGGATGCTAAAAAGTCAATTTCCTTCAAATGAGGAGGCCAAAAACCACCTCGATCAGTTTTTTTTACAGCAAAGACCAAAACTTTTATGAGCGTGTAATCATGTTACTACCAAAAATATGGCAAAAGGTATTAGACCAGAATGGCAATTTTATAATTTAATAAATAATTTATTCATTAAACGAAAATTTCTTTTCATTTTGACAAAAAAATACGAAATGACTTTCCGAACAACCCAATAGTATATTTACTTTTTTGCAGAAATCATTCTCTAATGCATGCATTATTTCACTTAATTACTGTAAAATAACATTTGAATTAAAATAGTTATTCAAACGTAAGTTTTTTAAGATTTGTATTTTTTTATGTTAGAAAGAATATTTTGTTGACTATGTATTCAATTAAGAAATGATATTTTTATATTTATTTGTGTGTTTTTGCTTCTTTGTCTTAATTTGGAATGCTAAAAAGTCAATTTATATAGACCTATATGGAAACAATTTTGTTCTATAGTTGAGCATTATATTTGTAATTTCTGCTTTTTATAATTTAAAACACCATTTCAAAAATTCGTAATTTTGCATTCCTTAGCTATATTTATGAGTCCTGATGAACATGTGACAACTCAGGTTCACATAATCAAAAAATTAGATTTATCACTCCTCCCTTTTAAATCAAATTTTGGAAGCAAAATTGTCAATATATTAGCTTGTTAAAGTAAGAAAAACTATCATTAATTGCAAATACTTTAGCAAATTAAATTAAATTTATCATTACATAAATCTTGAAAATAGATGCTAACATATTGATAATTTTGTTGATATGCATAATACCTATGAATCTAAGATTTGTTATTAATATGTTTTAACAGAATTCAATTTGAAATTACAATGCTATATATTTTACATAATGAATTGCATATTTTATTTATGAAACTTCTTGTATTTCTTAATCTATTCCCTAGAAAGGCATGACAGTTAATTGCTCAATCATACCTTTTTAGATACTGTGAAATTTCCACTGACTAATATAACATCTTAACCTATCTATTTTGCGACCAACTAAAATTATATTTTAACCAATCTATTTTTTCTATTCAAGGTGTTAATATAAGTATTTTGGATGGCATTCCAATTGCTTTTAAAGACAACTTCAGTACAAAAGATGTACGGACCACATGCGCTTCTAAGATGCTCAGTAATTATGTTGCTCCATACGATGCTACTGTTGTAGAAAAATTATGCCATAAGGGTGCAGTTATGATTGGCAAGACTAACCTTGATGAATTTGCCATGGGGTAGGTTTCCGTTTGTTTTAATTATCCAATATACACAATACTGTAGATTTTTCTAAATTTTAATCACGTGTATGTGTTTAGTTTACAATTATAAGCAAGATAATTATGATCCTCTACCAAAAATTCTGAAGATTACTGTGGAATAAAAATATGCCACATTATTTACATAGAAAAGTGAATATATATATATATATATATATATATACACACACACACACAATTATTTCAAATAATTCAGAATATTATTGTAGCAGATTAGCACCACTTATTTTCAAATAGTGTCATTAATAAAAGAAGATGTATAGTTAAAAATTATATTAAATATTAATTATATTTTACTACATTATTTAAAAATATTATTAGTCTTTTTAATTTTTCAACATTTAGGAAATAATTTTCATGCTAAGCTTTTTTTTTAATGAAGTGGACAGGACTATTTTTTTGGAGTCAGTACATTTATACATTTTCTTTCCTAGAAAATGAAAATTCATCATGATTAACAGTATATTTTCTTTTCTTATTTTAATTACTCTTCTTTGATAGTTTGGACTAAAATTTGGTGTGTAGTTTGATATCTTTCAACTCATTTTAAATTATTTTATGCCATTGACTAACATTTATTTTTCCAAAAATAGTGAATCTTGAAATTTCTTATTTGGAAAAATAAAAATCTGAAATAGGTTCTGCTGTATTAAACTATAATCACTTAATTAAACAATTAAAGTACTTAAAAGATTTCCAAAGTTAAATTTCTTATACTTGAATATTATAAAATAATTTTAAAGATATTCAAAATAAATTCATCTATTATAATAAATATTTAATCACAAATTTTCTACAATCTATTTTAATATTTGAAAATTCTACTGCTTTGTGCATTCAGTTATGGTAAGGCTATATATTAAATTAGGTATTTACGAATTTATAGCTGCAGATATATTATCTTCTTCATTATTATAGTATTTTATTAAATCAGTCATTAATAAAGAAATGGATAATTGATTGAAAGAATTAGAAAAAGAATGAATAATTATATTTTAGAAAATTTTATTATATAATTAAAAATCTGTGTTTTAACCAGTATAATATGTTTTATGGTATTTGCTTTTCTGATTATTTTCATTATACTTTAATAAAAGCAATAGCACAAAATTGTATCTACTTTATTAATGTGCTAGAACATAATTGTGGTATTTTTTTTAAATCATAATATTTTTCTCAGATTTTTAACTAATTTTTTTTTTACATAGCTGAAAGAACTGTCAATTGTGGATTTTGTGAAACAAACTCAATTTTATCCTTATAATTTTTGTTGCAATGAAGAAATTTTAATGCACTTCTCTAGAATATTTTAAAAAATTAAAATATCAACCACTTGAAGTACTAAAAAAATATGCACAATAATAACTTTTTGATAATTAAAATGCATTCAAAATAATCTTTTCTCTAATTTATAGCTGTTAAAATATGTTGAATTTTATTTTAAAGCAGAGTTATTCCCTAGATCAGCTACTGTGAATTCATACTTTGGTCCAACCCGCAACCCATGGCGCTCTGGCTTGAAATATAAACTTAGAAAACGATCCAAACTATTGTTTGGTGATGAAGATTCCTCTCTAAATGATTATAAAATCAATCAAGAACCATTGAATGGTGGAGATTTTTTTGTAGCTGGTGGTAGCTCTGGAGGAGGTGCTGTTGCTGTGGCGTCTGGTGCTTGCTTTGGGTTTGTTTGTTTTACTAATTTGGAGTGAAAATATTTCTGAAAAGTTTTTTATAAAGAGTAGAAATATATTTTAATATGTCATTTTACTCTGACAAAGATGTTGGCAAAACCAAATCACCAAAGTTAAAAATAAAAATGGCTTACAAAGTAAATAATTTTATGCATAAGATTTCTAGAACTATTCCATTTGTTTGGATTACTGTATTGGCAATGAGCAAAAAGGCACATTAAAATAGATTACAATACTACAAAATTTCTGAAATATTTTTTATTTAGCTGTGAAGGGTTAAAGCATATTATTCTTTAGTTAGAAAAAAATGTATGCATAGTACATACTTTCTAGATCAGGTCTAACTAGCTGTAATGGTATTACAAAATGTCTTAGGGAATAACCATGATTAAAAAATTTTGATAATGTATGCACGAAGCATTGTTATTATATTTGCATTTGGGATTGTTTTACTCACCATTAGAAAAGTGCGATTTGTACAATCACTGTGTGTATGTATATATGTCATAACCACATGTACAAAGTCATAAAACTCCTCTTATAAGATCTTCCAAAAATATTCACTTATTCTATGTTACAGTGATTACATAAAGCAACAACAAATGGCAGCACAGCATTATACAGTGTAGGATTACAAATTTGATATGGATAAGAAACTCTGTTATACATTTAAATGCAATATGATACACACAGTCTTAGTAACCAAATTACAACTGTGCATTAACATTGAGAATTCTTTGATTCATTATCAAATTTAACAAGTTAGTTATCTCTGATTATCATATATACATGATATCATAGAATATCAAATATTTATTTGAGTATTCATTTAGATTACTGTTCTATCAAAATTACACTATACTGTGTTGCCATTTATTAATGTTTTGTTGAGCTTTCCCAGAATTTTATGATACACTTACGCACAATTTTGACTTTAATTATTCCAATTTGAACTTTTATACATATCTATGATGATTTTATTCTCTTTGCTTCAAATAAATGATTGAAGTAACCATTTGCAGCACTGAATACTTTTTAGGACTTTTACTAATTAACTTTTAATATGAATTAGAACATTTAACTTTGCAGACAAATTCACAATTTTTTCTGATTCATTATTAAGTAATATTTTTAAGCTGATTATCTTTTTAAGATTCATGGGGAAATGATGTATCAAACAGTATGCTGGTATACATATAATGAATATATTGAATATTGTAAATTAGTATTTATTTTTCAATTTACTTTTTGATCAAACTGATTTAAAGTTTTTTAATTAATTATTTTATTAGTATATATATTTATATGCTACATCAACAAAAACTATTAAAATACTAATAATATTATCAAACTTGGCATAAATTTATCATGTTGTTTTGAGATTAAAAGGCTCAAAATTTTAACTTCTCTTTTATTAAGATTTTTGATTAAAAATAAATACATATATATACTATCTTCATAGCCTCTATTTTAAAATTGTTATCTATGGCATTTACACTCTTTTATTTCAGTCTATCACCTATAGATATTAATTGCATATAACTATGAGGATATATAGTCATCATTAACATAAAATTTAAGCATTCTTATAAATTTTAATCAAAGTCTACTAGATGCCTAGATGCCAAAATTCATGGTTCAATCTAATTCAATATAAAAACAATAACTATATATATATATATTGAATGCTACTGGAATGTATTTGAATATCTTACATGAATTTTTTTACTGGTATTAAATTATTCTATAGAAAGACATACTTTAGAGCATAGCATCAAAAGTGGGGTTGTGTGTGTGTGGGGGGGGGGGTATGGTGAAGAATGCAATCTGATTGTGAATAAAAACCAACAGTTCATATTCACAATTCTGCTTAGTGATATCCAAAAAGCCTTAGGCTTTCATCAATATATATAAGAAAAAAATGGCCATATAAAGTAATATTTGCTGAGGACTTCTATCCATAATCAGTTGAATAAAATAACAGTATCACCACATATTACCTCAAATTTTATGCTGTCTTTTTCTATATTTAGGGTGAAAAATAAAAGACAACTTTATATATATATATATATATATATATATATATATATATATATAGTTGCAAAAACATTTGTGTATAACATACATTGCTTTTCCAAAGATATACAGATTATCATATGTAGCATATTTTTGTTTGAACATCTAAATCATTCTATATTTTAATGCTATTAGCATTGCTTTTTCTTCATTCATTTTCTTACATTCATTGTTTACAAGTTCTTTAAATTACTAAAATTGTATATATTATATCATTCAATTATTTTTTTAAAAAATTATTCAATGCTGAAATACATTAAATTGATATTTATTTGTTAATGATTTTCTCAGTGCAATTAGTTCTGATACTGGTGGGTCTACTAGAAATCCAGCTGCATTTTGTGGCATAGTTGGATTGAAGCCAACTTATGGTTTAATATCTAGAAATGGTTTAATTCCTTTATGCAATTCTATGGATGTACCTGGCATATTAACTCGAACAGTAGATGATGCAGTTATTTTACTTAGTAAGTTTATTTTGAATCATAAATTTCAGGATTTTAAAAATTTGTGAATGAACAATAATTTCTGCAATGTATTAACTTTTTTTCTTTCCTGTTTTAGATAATTTAGCAGGCCATGATCCTAAAGATTCTACTACAGTTTCTCAACCATTTTCTCCTTTTAGCTTGCCAGATAATATAGATATTCATGATCTTTGTATTGGAATTCCAAAAGTAAAATGTTTATATTTAAAAATTTATTTCATTGTAAAATATTCAAGTTTCTCTTTATACATATTTTTATTCAGTTATATTTAAATAGAAGTTGATTAAATCAAACAATTTTTAGGTTAATTTCAGCTGAAATTTATCCTTTCTTCTGATTTCCTGATATAATTTTGGAATGGCATCTACATTGGTTTTTTTTGCATATAAAAGTAAAAGCTGTAAAATATCGTTTTTATTCCAAAATTATATTCATTAGTTTATGTCCTGCCTTATATGCATTAATACTTCTAAATTGATCGATTCTGTGTCCCTTCATTTTTTAGAGAATTTAACTGTTGTGTAATGTTCAATCTAAAAGTGATATCAAATTCCATTTTATTTAACCACTATAATAGTTACTTTATGTATTGAAATTACTTACTGTTTATCATGTACTATTTGCTTCCGGTAATCATCTGGTTTTAGATAAATTCTTTATAAATAATTTCATGTCCATGATTTTGCCACCTTAGCAGGAATTAAAACCAAATTTTTTTAAAACATTGTTTTTTTTTAAATTCTGTTTATTATGTACATAAACCTTTCTAATGGAGACCTGTCTCACAACATCATGACACTACAAAAAACAAAAATGTTCGTTTCATCTATTTTTGATATCATTTGATTTTTGCAGTAATATAACTTTATTTTTTTATTCTTCCTGTAAACTACTCAGATATTAAATAGAATCTTTTTTCCTAAGCTTTTAAGAATGACAAAAAAAAAAAAAAAATCACAGGAACAAATACATGTTGAAATGAAGAAAACAATTTGCATTTCAGGGCAACAATGTACTTTGTGATTAGATATTAGAGGATAAAAAATATTTTTTGAAAATTGTCAACATTTAGAAAAAAATTGCATGACTGTTAAATGGGCATTTTTTTTAAAAAAATGTGAAATGGTATAAAAACTATTTTAATATGGTATTATTATCAGAAATTATCACAGAAAAAGGCAAAAATTTTGCTTATTTTTTAATTAATTAAAATTTTAAATAAAATCTTTCCAAATTTCTCATTTTTATGCTTCAAGGCAAATTAGAGTGCTATAGACTTCACATACACTCACATACATAAAAAAAAAAAAGCCCCTAAATAAAGATTATCTTGTAATCTTAACTGCCAATTTTTATTTAAAAGTTGTCACTTTTGTTTTGCTGTTATCATTTTTATATTTTGTTTTGAAGATTTTGTTACAATTCAAGTTTTTACTCTTTATCTTTTCTACTTTTGAATTAACCATGATTCGTTTCATTGCTTTTGGTAGGAGAAGTTACAATTTAAAATAATTTTGGAGCTATCGTTTATGTATACCATGTTCAAAATTGTACAAATTTTTTTAATATAATTTTTATTTATTATTTAATTGAGGTTCTTTAATCTGTAAACCTGTTTTTAAAGTGAAGCTTTCTTGGTAATATTTATTTATTGAAATTAGTTGTAAGAATTTCAGATTCTATGAGAGTTTTGTGAATTTCAATTATATCTTTTTTTTTAAATATCTTTTTTATGTATAGAATACTCTTGAACACTCTTTTTGAAATCAATAAATTGGTGACAACTTAAAAATATTTTTTGTTAATACTTTTTAAATATTACAGGAATATGAATGTTCTGGTATGTCCTCTGAAATTATTGAAGTGTGGAAGAAGGTAGCAGATGCATTCGAAAGAGCAGGAGCTAAAGTAAAACCTGTCTCCTTACCTCATACCAAATACTCAATAAGATGTTATTCTGTTATAAACTGCTGCGATGTTGCTTCAAATTTCGCTCGGTATGATGGCATAAGATATGGTAAATTGGATAAAATTATTTCGTATTTGAAAATTTTTCTTGAAATTTTTGAAATTTTATATGAATAGGTAGAAAAGTATTCAAAATTGTTAAATACTAATTTCCATGATGAGGTTTTAAATGTAATTATTAAGTAAAGTGTTAATAAATACATTTAGTCACTGTTAGTCAATATTTTAAAATAATTTCTTAAATTTGGATTTTAAAAATTATAAACAAAAGAATGTTTCAACTGCTCTCTTTTCTATCAGAAAAGTAGTTAAAGGCACACTATTCATTAAATATAAGAGCTCATTTTATCACTTTGAGAAATAAATAAATAAATTCAATAAGTTTATTTTCTGAAAGATAAAATTGTAATTTCTTTCAACTCTTTAATTTTTTTAACTATCAAAAGCAGCAATATTAAAATGATCCATCATGTAAAATGATGCTTGAAGAAAACAGAATGCAAAAAGTTAAATATAACCAATATCATGTAAATTTGGTAAAATATAAATTTTAAAAAATCGAATACTAATATTATATATTTTTGGTTTGTTTGCTGTTAATTGAAAAAGTGTTTCATTTTAGGCCACAGAGCAGATACTGAAACTTTGACAGAACATCATTATGCTGTTACAAGGCGAGAAGGATTTGGAGAAGTTGTACGAGAAAGGATTCTGGCGGGAAATTACTTTTTATTGAGAAAGTAAGTATTGAACGTTGTCTTAGAAAATTGTTAATATTATTACATTTGTTGCCATGCCACATTTGTTAGAGTCAAATGGTAATATACAAATAATCCTTTTGCAGTTGCAAAAATGTTATGCTGAGTTATTTATGCAGACATACTTGAAATGCACCCAACCAATTTTTAAGTTCATTTCACTTATATATGAAAAGAGAATGTGATTATTCAACTTTGAATAAAATAACATGTATCAGTGTCAGCTCACATTTGCAACTTGGTAGATAGATGTCTAATATTATTAGAGGGGACCCAAGCAAGTTAATTGAAGAACTTCACTTTCCTTATTAAAAGAAAAAAAAAATGTGAAAAAGTGTGAATTTTATGAATAATAAATTATAAGGATAATACAAAGACTTTTATCAAGTATAATTTGCCAATTTTGTATATAATTGAAGAATCGAAACAGATGAATAAAAAGAAATATAAAAGTCAATGAAATAAAAAATATTTACTTAAATAAAATTATCAACATATTAAATATGTTCTAAAATATGGATCTAGATTACCATCTTACCAAGAGGGAATGTATAAGATATTAACCTTATAAAATCATGTAAAAATATTATTTAAAATAAATCATGATATGCTAAAATGTGATGAAATATGAAACTAAATTGACTATATTATTTAAAAAAAGTGTGTCATACCACAAAATACCTAAATCTAATGCTAGTGTTGTCATGTTTTTGAGAATTTGCGTGAATTATTCCCATTATTATTTTATACTTAAAATAAAACTTTAATCACATTTTTTTAAAAAGATTTCTGTTGTGCTCTTTACATACTCCTTTTGATTATCCTATCATGTTTGCCTATTATTATTTATTCAATATTTTACATTGAATTTCATCATAAATTATTGACTATTCAGTTATGGGATATGCAATTAAGTATTCATTCTCAATGAAGAATATTTTAAAATTTAAACACAATAATTTTGAAATTCAAATTCTATTTTTTTAATGATGCATTCATTCTTTTACATTTTGCATTTCTCTCCGTCTTTTGGTCAGTTACCAGATATTATTTCCATTTTTTTTTTAATGCAGATATTGAAAAAATGTACAATTTCTATTCTGAAATGTTTGAATAAGATTAGGGACAATATATACAGGGCTGAGAAAACACTACTATGTTATACAAATTTTCCACTTCCTGATCAGAATTATGTAATTTATTTATTCTATAATTTTGTGATTACATGTTAAACAAAAGTTGATAAAAATTATTATTCATTACTAAATTAATATTCATTGCTAATTACTATTATTTTAAGTAATAATATAATTAAAAATAATATTATTACCTAAAAACTGTTTAGATAAAATAGAATATTAAAAGACTAAAAGATATAGATATCTCTAATTAATATGAAAAAGATTCATGCCAAAAAACTAAGCATAGAAAATCATAATCTTTCCTCTAAATACAAGTGTTTGTAACTGTCATGGATTTTTTAAAATTAAAATGATCGAAATAAGATAACCGCCTTTTTCACTTTGTGTCTTTTTATTTTATTTCAAGCAAAAATATCTATAAAAAATGTTGTTTGCTGGTTTAAACAATTAATAAAACTATTATTAATATTTTGTAGTTTTGAATAATTGAAGATCACTCATCAAAATTTGTTTTAAACAAAATTGTTTAATTTTTTCATTTAAGTGACTTGTCAAAATTAAAAATTTTAGAATATTATGAAACAAGTAGATTTGATTTTGTTTATGATTTGGATTGAATTTATGGTGCAACTTGCTTATCAATTTTGAAACTTGTGTCACAAGGGAAGGAAAAAAAAAAGGATTGTTTGATTTTTATTTTAATTTATTATTGTCTTTAAAAAGAAATAAATTTTAATTTAATGATACTGTGGAGATATCATTTTGGAATTCTGATGTGTAATAGAGAATCTGCTATGAGAACAGAGTACAGTACAGATAATTTATTTATAACTAGCCGCCTTTGGGGACCAGCTGGTTCGCCATGAGTAATGGGTTCTAAAATTTTCAATTAAATCACATATTCATTAGCCTTGTAGTAACTCCGGGCATTGATTGGCCTGAAATTAATATTTTCTTCAAGATGACGGACTGAAATCTCTAAAAGAACGCGTTTTCCTAATAATATTCTTTAATTTTATAAATCAGTCAGTTTTAATGATTGATTTCGTAGACTGATTGGTGTAGCAACTTTTATTAAAAATATTAATTAAAATATTTTGTTAACTATGGCTCACAGAGCAAAGTATGAAGAAATCTAAAACTCATTATTCATAAATGCATTGTTTGACTCAAACTACATAAAATGTAATTATTTACTTCATTTAGATCAAATTAATAGTATTAAACAATATATATGCCTATTAATAATATTTTACAAATTGACCATTGGAAAGGAATTTGAATGCATATCCTGTATAAATTCAATCCTGTATAAATAAAGATAATTTATTCAATCATTTAAATATTGCAAAAGATCATAGAATCCTTTGCCTTGCATTTTTTAAGAAAATATCACATTTTATATTTATATTATTTTAACCAGTCACGTGCTAAAAGTTGCATTTCTTCCGATTTAATTTACGATGATAGTTTTTATATTTTTTTTAAATTTCAACTTCCGTCAAAATGATGGCAACACAGTGATAAAACCTAATTTTTTCCCTTTTATGTGTTCTTTCAGATTTTATAGAAAACCTTAGCTTTGCATTTATTTTTTTAGAAACTACCACATGTTATGATGAAAAAAATATATTTATTGAATTAATGATACAGATATTGCAAACGATAATAGAAATATGTCATTAAGTTGGGATTTCAATACATATCCTGTCTAAATTTAATCAGGTTTACTGTAAATAAAGATAATTTATTCAATAAAGGATTTAGATAATGCAAACGATTATAGAATCCTTTGCTTTGTATTTATTTTTTTAGAAAATATCACATTTTATATTTTTTCATTTTATCCAGTCACATGTTAAAAGTTGCATTTCTTTAGACTTGATTTACGATGATAGTTTTTTTTTAATTCGAACTTCTGGCATTTTTTTATTTTATCCAGTCCCGTGATAAAAACATAGTTAAAATATTTCTTTAAAAATTCGTTAAAAATAGAGGCTTAAGTTATACATTAAAATACACTGATACCATTAGAAAGCTAATTTTTTTAAATCTTTAAATTGATGTAAAAATCATGTTTGTGCAATAATATTTTCGGAAGTTATAGCGGAACAACGTCGAAATTTCCTTATATTTTAATTAATTCAAATTCTAATTAAAAATTCGAAAAAAGGGCTCCGAGGTGCACATTCCCGACCTCCAAGGTATACACGTACCAAATTTGGTAGCTGTAGGTCCAACGGTCTAGCCTGTAGAGTGCCAACACACACACACATTGAGATTTATTATAAGTATAGATGTGAATTAGGTAGAAAATTATTTTGAAATCATGTGTATTTATTTAATATTTTTACTGAACTTTTCCCTTTTATATATGTGTAAAAATTATGTAACTTTTATTTATATTTGACAAAAAGCTTATAAAGCTAAGTTACTTAATTTGATGCATGAAAATTATGCATTTCATTTAGTTTCTAAATTATTTTCCTTCATTTAAATGAAAATTATTCTATACAGTTTTAAAATCTCCAACTTTTATAAATGCTTGAATTTTAAAAAATCCCAAGCTTATCAGTAATCTTTTAAAAAGTTATATAAATTTTTTATCTGATCATTGTTTAAAATTCAAGCATTTCAGCTGGACTGTCTTCAATTAAAAATAAATAAATTCTACTACACATATTCGTTTCATCAATTCATTTAAATTTTATTTTCAGAAATTATGAGAGATATTTCCTTCAAGCTGCAAAAGTTCGTAGGCTTATATGTGATGACTTTCAGTCTGTGTTTAACAGTGGTGTTGATTTGTTATTAACACCAGTGACCTTAAGTGAACCAGTTCCATATTCAAAATGGATTCTTACTGATGATAGAGAACACAATGCCGTTGATGACTACTGTACTCAACCTGTAAATATGGCAGGTAAAATATTTATTATATGAATACAGATATATATCCCAAAAGATATTAAAGTTTCTTAATATAACTATTAATTTGAAATGCTAGAGTTCCAATTTTTGTCATTTGATATTTTGCACATATGATTTGCACTCCCTTTGAAATGTTAACTAATATTCGAGCACTAGAAAAAAGATTTGGTCTGAATAGATTTTGCTTTAAATTTAACAGAAATCTATAGTTGAATGTGAAGATTTTATTGATATAACTTTGAGCGTTTCTAAGTTACCTTTTCACAGATAGAGAGACTTAATCATTTTTTAAACTCAAAAATGAAAGAAACATGATGATTCATTAACATATTGAAGTCGAATTTTTTGGCAATTTTAATATTTTGTGTACTAGAAAGTAAAAAACGCTATATTTGCACCTACTCAATCTATGAATAATCGACATTATACTTAGAGAGGTTAATAAATTATTAATTGACTATTTTAATTACAATTGACCTTCAAATTCTGTTTAGTTTCAATTACATTTATGAAAGTATTTTGAATAGCTTTTTGCTACTTTAGTTGAATTTACCTTCTGTTTTTAAATACCATATTAGATGCTTCTATTTCATATTCTCTTTAGCAATGACTTCATAATATAACTGATTGATTTCTTCGACAGGATTACCTGCTGTTAGTATTCCATGCTCTTTTTCAAAAACAGGGTTACCTCTCAGCCTGCAGCTGATTGGCAAACCATTTCAAGAGAAGCAAATGCTGAGTGCTGCCAAGTGGATGGAACTGCAGATGGACTTTCCAATATTAGATTTGGACTGTTGATGCAATTTATCTTGTAAATTTGTATAAATAACTTAGTTTTAAGAATTTTTTTGTTTTTTTGTTTTTTTGTTTCTATCATCATCTTCATAATTTTATCTTTTAACATTTTCTCATTCTTACGAAGGAGAATCATTAGCAAGCCCACGTTAGCAGAAAAAAAAATAGGCAATTGACCATCAGCCTCATAAATTTTTTTGGAAGGGTTTTAATAAATTTTAGATGCATTATTTAAACACAATCTTACTGGGTAACTTTATTTTATTTGTAAAAATAATACAGTAGCTTACAAAGCACTGAAATCAATCCTATTGCTTATTGTTTAATGATAATAGCCAAATGTAAACAAACAGTCATATGAATTTCAGATTATTTCATTGAATGCTTTTATAAATGTACTTAATTCAGTGCTTTGATTAACCATTGGTGTATCTAGATGAAAAATGGTATTATAAATTATCAGAAAAGGATTCAAAGTGTCACCAAAATCTCTTAAGATTATGGCCTTAGTCTAATGTAGGGCTTAACTTTCACCTGACAGGCACTCTTATTACTTGCATTGTTAAAGCAGGATATCTTATTTCATAGAATATGATGAGTTATTTAATAAAATAACTAATAAATCATTATCAGTTATCTCGTGAAATAACTATGAATTCTATAAAACAACACAATTATTTACTTTAATGGCAACATATATATAATTTAATTTGAGCGAATAATATTTTATTTTAGACTAATTTTACTTAATTCACATTTTTAAATCTTATAAAATAACAAGGTGAAATTTTAATAAATATATTCTGAATTAATTGTATAACAGCCAGAAAACTTAATATTCTTGTAGGACAAGTTAGTCGTCAAAGGTAGTTTGTTAATAGAAATTATTCATTTGAACTTATTTAAAATAAAATAAACTACATTTAATAATTTTTTAGCTGAATTCTTTTGATACATGACATACAGAAAACAACTTTATTGAAGGTGATTTTCAGCTGAATGTTTTACTATTTCAGATTATTATAACATTTAATACTTACTGTTTTTATAGAAACTAAATTCAAATTATCTTTAAAAATAAACAAAAATAAAAAAAAAAATAACTTTAATTTTATCATTATTTCGTATATTATTAATTTTGAAGTTGAGAATTAACAGATCTTTCATTTTCAATCAGCGTTAACGATGGATTTGAAGGAATTTCGTAAGGAAAATTTACAGGTCATTTTTCCATGGAATAAAATTCACATTTTGTTTTTTGTCAGCACCAGAGCAGTTTGTATCTGTTTAAAGCGATGGCAACGCTGCCTGATTTGTCTTAATTTTATCGAGCAACCATAAACCATTGTTGTCTGCAGTTGAATTACGTAAGTAAAATAGAATTGATGTGAGAGACAATCAGCATGAGAATTCATCTGAAATAAGTCGATGCAACGTTGATAAATTTCACTATTTATTAGTAAAATTTTGAAAAATTGCGAGCTTTTTGTGATTAGGCAATAAACATAGATGTTCTTAAGGAACAAATGTGTTGAACGAATCTTTTAACAAAATCGAAACGAGTTAAGTGTTTGATTTGTTGTAATAAGGAATCATTATTCAACAAATTTCAAAATGATAATAAATGAAGAGATTATAAATGAACTGTTATAAACTAATGGTGGAAAAGCAACAATTAATGAATTTTTAAATTGTTATTTTTGAAATAAATTGTAGATACCTTTGAGTTTGTTTTTCCCCTTACTTTTGATGTGATCAACATTTTGTTGATATTATTCTATTCGGTTATTATTAGAAAAATTATTATGTTGTTAACTGTATGTAGTCTTTAATATATTCTATAGTATATAATATGTATGCTATAGTATATAATATACTAGCTGATACCTGACGCATTGTTGCCACAAAAGAAAATTTTTTTGAAATATCGTTTAAAATTTAAAATAACTTTCTTGTTTAAATAAGAATGATGGAAGAATAATATTAATTTTCGTATCGGAAAGGTATACATTCATTGAAATTGAATGATATATAAAGAAGACGCATAAATAATATTAAATGATATTTTTTTAAACTTTATTATTCAAGACTTTTGGGTTGGAAGTATTTTCTGTTTTTTTATCTTCAGAAGAAACAAATAAGTGCAAGTAAGAAGTATTGAAACTTTTATCGGAATCAGATGAGCGGTACAGCAGCGCATAAGAGACATACAGGCAAACATTCATTTTTATTTATATAGATTTCATAATTTTACTATGCCTGTGATCTTCTCGCAACTGCAAGTCATAAGCATTTAAAGTTTCATTGCAATCGGGTGAGCGGTAAGGCAGCACATAAGAGACGGACAAACATTCATTTTTTTTAATATATATATACATAGATCAGAGTTTCCCAAACTTTTTTGTGTCGTAGACCCCTTGCTATGTTTTTCCGTATTGAATAGACCCCCTACTTACCTGATATTGATTTCCTGTAAATTTCTAACTATAGTGAAGTTTACTGTTAAAAACTTAAAGTAAAAACACATGTTAATTTATACATTTAATTGAATTTAAATTTATACTACTCAAAATAAAATTTCGTATCTGTTATGTAAAATCTATGTAACATGAAATAAACATAAAATAAACTAACATAAGCAAAAAGTCAATATTTTTGATGAGAAGGATGAGCCTGATGCTTTAACAATAAATTATCAACATTTGGCGGCAATTTTGTAAGGGTTAATCTTAAATCTCCTCGGCTAATGATGTCCAGTCTGTTTCTTTTATTCGTTAAGAGATTAGTAACAGTGCTAAACCCCTTTTCCACTAGGTATGACGATGGAAAGGAGATTAAAAATTTCCTCGCTATATTCCATAAGTAACGGATATGTAACGGGTATGTTACAAAGAAGCCAGAATTGCTGATATCCGTTTTTAAACTGAACCTTAAGTTCTTCGTTTGTACTTAGTTCTGAGTAAATAGGTACTATCAGTGTATGTGTTGAGATTTACTATCGTGGATCCCCATTTTCATTTCATGGACCCCTAAATATTTTTTTCGCTGACGTAGACCCCTTGCAGGTTGTCATAGACCCCTAG